>LR737394.1:6695686-6763280 GCA_902655005.2 Marronus borbonicus | reverse complement strand
TAACACACCATTTTTTATGAACTTTAGTGTACTGTGTTATACGAAATTTACTTGTAGATACTGTAAAATTTTATCGGTATATTCTTCAAATTTTACAACCACTTTTTGCTTTGTACGATGGCTTGTCGTCGGAATAACTTTAATTATAAACCATTATATCCACGGAGCTGGCCACGATAGCCAATTATTTTGGGAATTTTTGTTTGTCATCATTGAATTTACAGTTAGTCGTTAGTAAAGATTGACGCGACATACTTACAAGCGGAACTCACAAACGTCCACCTACGTTCGTCACAGGCATCAAGCGAAACATGAATCATTACAAATGTCCTATTACTATTACCGCCACGTCTCTAAATAATTAAAACCAATATGGAAACTAGTAACTGGCGATGAGTTTAGCGAACACAACATTGTTATTTAGGCAAATTAACCGTTCGTTTTCCTCGACGTGGATGTAAGGATTTAGGAAGAGGGAATAAATAAGTAATAGACAATGTTTTCGTAGACGTACATACATATAGATTGAATATCTAATTACATAGTTCAAGTAGTCGTCATTTGTCGGCACGCACGCGGAATAATAACGAAACAGTGTACTTGCCGTTATTTAATATTCCGGACTCTCTCTCTCTCTCTATCAATGTAGCAAAACTAATGTGTTTGGGAAGCGCGGCGCAGGGCACCACTATGAATTAATCATAAATTGCTGTAAAACAACTTTTTGCGCGGAACTGGTTTATAGATTTTCGAGTAGCGTGGCGAGCCCGTGCTGGCAAAAAGCCGATTTAAATTGTATTAGGATGAAGTTTAACGCGATTTCCATATTTACAAAACAATTCATGCGGTAAATTTTCGTTTGATGAATATTTAATAACGTTAAAACCTTGCCGAGCTGTATCTTATCCAGAAGAACTAGATGGATACTAGATGCAGCACGTCGTCTCTACAAAATTTTCGCATTAATCCGTCTAATGGAAGCTTTCTATCATCTTCGTGTAAGAGGTTCTGCCAATAATTTAATATCTAACAGGACAACAGCGCAATTTATAGCACTGCCAGTTTGCCAAACTAGCCTTACTTTTATTTTACGTTTATGCGGTACGGTTGTTTTGCAATGCGTTAATATTCCAACGCATTGTGTCCACACCTTAGGAGTTCTATGCTGGCACAAGAAAAATTTACATTCTAATAGTTGCTTTTATGGTGTCGAGGAATTTCTTGCTGGACCGGTTTGTTAGTGCATTCGAGCATTTGGTTTTACACAGGTTTATTTTGTTCTGGGCTTGTAGTGTTTTCTCATCGGTGCATTCTACAAGATGGTATACTTCAGGATGTTGTTTTTCCAAACACTTATGTGTCGCCTAGCACTCTTGGTACTGTAGCACGAAGACTTCTGTAGGCGTAAATAGAGTTTCTCTTCCAAGCCTAAGACTTTTAGACTGTTCTTTAGATTTTTAGATATTTCCAGAGTTGCTTCAATGACGATAGGAACTAACTATTCTCCACATAGCGCGTATTTCATCAGCCAACGGTAGGTATTTTGATATTCTTTCAGACCATGTTTTCTGTATGTTACTGGGCAGAGAAATTGCTATATTTATGACTTACGTGGGTTTTTGTTGTTATACTATGTCCAGGATGTTGTTGGAGAAAGGCTTACCAGTAATGATTTTCCGGTTTCAGTACAGCTTAATCTATAACGGGCGATGGACTGTATTGGTAGTACGGGGTACGAGTATGTATTTTTCCCGTGGTCTTTTCTGAATCCTGTTTGCGACTCTGTTGTGTCTATCCAGATAGGATTTGGGCGCCATTACTGGGCCTTCCGCCAATGTTTCTTCTTTCTCTCCGCACATACGGCATCTTATATTCGACAGATTTTCTTTTACAATTCTTCTCCTGTATGCTCTCATAGGTACTACCTGATCTTGTATTGCCGTCAGGAATCCCTCCGTCTCCACAAACAGATTTCCATTCTACAGCCACGCGTGCGCTCATATCCTGACCTTCTATCCTTGTAATATGTTACCTATGCAGCGGCTTTATTTTTCTTTCTTAGCTTTCTTTATTGGCTTTTCAAGTCTTTTATACTGCTGATCTTAGACATTGGATCGCAACTAGCATCCGACAACTTTAGTGTAGTTAGTTAGTGCAGTTCACCAGTTCTCACTTTTTCTAGGAAATATTCCCTTAAGTTACGTTCTTGACGATTCTGTGCTGCAGAAGCGCTGATAATACCTCTTCCTCCGCTTCCGGGGTAGTTGAAATTTTCCAATGGCACTGTGGGGAGGCGTGCTATTATTGTTATTATTATTATTATTGTAGTTGTAATAAGTGCATTTTTCAAGATTCTAATCATGTATGGGCGTTAGACTTTGGACAATAAATGTTCCCCCGGTCCCATATTAGTTTTAAAAATAGACAAATCGGTCGTATATTCCATTTTAATTTACTTTTTTTTAAACGTCGTGCACTCATCGCTTCAGACGGGTTAGCATCTCCATCTTCTTTCGTTTCATCCGCACCGTCTTGTTCTTTTTTCGGTGCATCTTTCTACGTCGACTTAATTCACCTTAACGCATGTAATTAAAAACTATGTTAAGAGTCCCCTTAGATGATATCGGCAATTTATCGTTTAACACCATATTAATTTGTTTCGTCCAAGGGTTATTACACAAATAATGAGATATTTATGCAGCAGACCGTACGTTTAACTTTGTTGATTTATCGTCCGTTTAACTGTTTAACGTTTTATGCTTCGGATTCATTTCGTATATTCATATACATACGTAAGTACATACTACGCTGATATATAATGCTAACATATACATATAGGTACGCTATAGGTACATACATATATAAATACATGTAGTCCGCCTCTTAAATTGGAAGATCTTTTATTTTTCAAGATTTACCGATTGGACGGTAATTATTTATCGCATAAGAATTAATTCTTCTTAAATTAAGTAAGATGTTCTTCTATAATTAAGAACTTGGGACGCTACGTTTTCGCCACTTTTTCTTTAAGTTTTTGAAAGGCGAGAAAGATAAAAAAGAACTTAGGACGCGTTCACGACGAAAGGAATAAATTCAGCAAAATTGTAACAGCTTCTAGCGACTAAAAATATTCTGGTACATCAATTTTGGTGTGCCTTGTGATGTCACTTCCGGTTTGAGCGGAAATGGCAACAAGTCTATTATTTTAAATAAAACACTTTATGTACTTTGATAGATTTGGACAGATTAAATAAGTTTTTTGGTAAACCCCTCATAAGCCCAACATTTTTAAAGCCGAAAAATTATTGCTTCTTCTATTTAAACTATTCGGCCTGTTTAAATAGAACACTGCAAGAAAAAGTCTAATGGGGTTACATGAGATGACCTAAGTGACCCGTCGGTAGCTCCTCTGGTTCTGATCCATCTGTTATATTGCAATATTTATGCCGGTCGTTCTATATGTATACAGGGCGAGGCGCGAAGAAAGGACCAAACTCCAAAATGCCGTAAAAAAGCTCATGTTCTTATCCGATTTTCATGTGTTAGCGTTCTTGTGAACGGTTCAAGAATTTTCGCTTTTCGAATTAATACGTCTTAACAAAAATAATCTTTGATTGACTACCCATATAAAGTAACAAATCAGCCTTAAAAATAATTAAAAGCTTCTTCGCTTATCACACGTGACGTACTGACTACTACTTATGCTCCAAAAATGTAGTTCACAAGGTAAAAGTCAACATTCTGGAAGTACTAATTATACGTATTAGAAATACTGAAGCCAATATAACAAATAGAGGAGCAACAGGCGCCCTTCGTAGACGAAGTATAAAATGTTTAGAGGTTAATGGTGGTATTTCTTAAAAGAACATGTTTTTTAGATTATTCTCGTATATGTAAAGCTCAAGTTTAAGTAATTCATTCTCCCCTCTACTAGATTGCGGAAGTTGCCCTGACTTGCAATTACTTCCCTTTATGAAACCTGCTTGATTACATATTTGTATGTGCTTGTTATGTAACACTTTTTAATATTCTTTAATTGTCTCTAATATGACATCTAATTAGCATCTAGTACTACGTTGTGAGACCCGTTTCATGCAGCATATATAACAACAGTACAACATTAATAGTAACAACAACAACAACAACGGTTATAACAGTTAATTTGCCATTCCGTAGAGGACTGAAACGCAACACGAATTCATGAGTCTTATATACACACATATATGTAACACACGAACGCACGCTTGCACATAACTCATACACTTACGTTTATTATATATGTACGTGTATCCCTATATGTGTTTGTTTACCGTTTCTGAAATAAACGCTCTGCTCTGTTAAGGGCATGGGACACAATACGTTCTGTGTATATTTATATTTACGCATGTCCATGTACATATAACATCTATCATGCATATGTATTCAAACCGTATACAATAGCCTACATCTAATATATAAACAATAATTAGCATATCGTTGTAGGTCCGCTAAAAAGCCGTTGAGAACAGTGTTATGTTAATGTAGGTCCGGTTCAATGGATAGAAGAACGGTAGGATTTTACGGAATCGGATACATTGCGTGTCGATAAAATTGCATTGTACAATATGATTAAAAAAAAAAACGTAATCGGGGGAGCTATGTTTTTTTAAAGAATTTTTTAGAGTGGTTACAATAAGCGTGAATGCAGTGATAATAAAGTTAGTAGATTGAAATAGCATATTGCAAACCTAGGCCTCTTGCAGACCACGAGAAAATAGTATAAATCAAGCCGCAAGAGAAATTTGTAGTTGCCCTAGCTCTATAAGAGCTATTTTTAATGAGCTTTGAATACATTTCACCAACCTCCTGAGGACGTTTTGAAATAGTTTCGAAAAGTGATGATCATAGATGGGGCAAATTAATGTAGTTAAAGCAAAGATAATTTACATATCTGATGTAGATACTGCAAGATAATGAAGTTACTACTCTTAAAATCGAAGACCTCATTGAAACCGCAAAACAGTTAACAAGTATTTTTAGGATTTTTTCCTTTAACTTCTTTAAAGGACTTGTACTTTTTATAGTAGATGGATGTTGAATCTATATCTCCTACAGCAAGTTCTTCTCCAAGTTTATCGTTTACATCTATCATACATCTCCCTAGGACATCCATATGTTAATCATACCGTATCTGGAAATCCTCACATTACGTTTGAAGAATTTGCAGAATTTGAAGATTTGCAATGTTACAACAGTCAATTACGCCAATAACACCTGAAAATCATAGCTTCCGCAGGTTCCTTCTTCTGTACAGAAAAGAGAACACTGATTGACAAAATTACAAACATAAAGCAATCTAATTTGTTGCATAGTACACACTCACCAATCCAAATTCCTTCCACTTCAGTGTTTGGATCGATAATGCTGCTGCTGCTTTGAAGCACCTGTAACTTGCATATTATATACTTATGCAGTAGAAGATACCTGGAAATCAGACTTTAGCTGTAAAATGAATCTCAACATTAACTCTTTCGAGACGGCCGTTTCGAGGAAGCCGAATCAATCGATTACCGGTTGATGTCGAGAACCATTCGTGTCCTCGAAACGGCCGTCCTGGATTAATTATTATATAATTAATTAAACTTGCATGGTGTGGAGGTTGCCGATACTTATGTGTTGTTTACCGTACTACGCCACAGTCCCATCATTATTAACTCTTTCATTTATGTTACGCCATACAATATAGGTAGCTTGCGAACTTAATATTTACGAAATGACTACTTCAGTGCAGAAGCACACCGCACTCACCGAAACATTAAACTTATCGAAAACCGATAGTAACACTTCTTCTTTGCGTAACCACCACATTAATAATTGTTTTTCCAGTGGTACTTGATAGCCTCCTTAGACGAGTAGCGTATTTCACATACCGCATATCTTCTGATTTTGTATATATCATAATTAATTTAATTGTATTTGTAGTTTTCTCTTCGCTCAAATAGCTGATGGATAATCGTAAATCGACCTTTTTGTAGAAGACAGTGAAGGTTAACAGATGATGTTCTTGTACCAAAGCAACTGGTTCGAAAATAGTTATTGTGATGTGTCCATGCAACGACGACGTCGAAAATAAACCTGGTTTGAAATGGTCTACAGACTTGTTCCTCTATAATCGCCAAGAAAACGCGTATAATAGGTGACGAAACTTTCTTACTACAGATGAGGTAGGAAATATTCAATTTTCCAACCAGCTGGGAAAAGATTTATTTTACAATTTACAATTATCGCAAATCTCCTTTGGTTTCAATACAAATCCATTCTCGTTGCTTCATGTTGCTAAATGCGTTGACAAAACATTATCGTATCACAAACCTTTCGAATTGCTTCGGTAAGTTCTTGTATTGTGTGTGATGTAGTGCTAAAAACTTAGGAGATAGTGGAGGAAAATTGAATACACAAAGTAAGCACCGGTTCAAGGAGCACATAGGTCACTACCACTATGGAAGAATTGAATCGTCGAATGGAACTGGGCACAATATTAAATTAGAAAACAGAAAGAAAACTAGAAAGAAAAAAGAAGGGTCCATTTAGCTACTCATCTCTGATTGATTTATTGACTTAGTTTTTGCTATAAGCAAAAACCTTTCCTTTTAGTTTCATATATTTGGCATGTTTTAGAATATAAGGGCCGCAAAAATAGGTATTTATAAGCTTCTTCTCACATAAGTCTGTTGTACTGGCGACAATAGAAATTCACGAATTTTCGAAACAATTGTTCTTAATTAATCAAATAACTTGAATGATGAGCCACTAAGAAGAAGAACATTGCAACCCAAAATAACCGTCTTCAATAAAACTTGGCAAATGTTTAGATCCTGTATAAGGAACCACGTGCTACTTCGTCTGCTGTTCAACTCTTCAAAGAGCTGTCTAGAAAATGCTAAAGCTTTCACCTTTCTTTAGTAATGCCAAAACCGATGAAACAACATCGTTAAATTATAATATGTGTTCCAAATAATCGATTAAATCTATAATTTTACTGAGCTTAATTAAAATCGCCTATTTTATATAAGAGAGTTTTTCTCGTAAGTAAAATTGAACTATTTATTATATATATATACAACTGAACAATAAAATATAGGTTTTTACACATACTACGTACATTATTGACGTGTTTAAATGCTGCTACCGCTACGGGAGAATACATATCACACATACATCTCCACCAAAAGTCAGGGGCGGGCGACGCGGAGACGTACGGGGGTGCATCAGGAAAGTGAATGCCCCTGTAGCCGGTGTTTGGCCTTGAGACAGCCCCAATGCAAATGACGGGACCGGTCGTGTGCATCTCCCGATGTCTCCTTCGTTCCGTGTGCAGTGCGTTTGTGTAGGTCCCCTCGGACCTCACCGATCGTGTTCGCTCCCTGCCTCTGTCACCCCACGTAGTACAAACACCTACACGCTGTGAGAGATAAAAGGACGTAAAATATAGTTTGAAAGTTGCATTTCATTTATGTTAACGATGTAATACGCATAGCAATAAGCTTAGAAGGAAGATTTATATATATTTCATCTTTTTCACGTACAATAATGTAATTAAGTGCTATTTTGCTACCGCAACAAATTTATAAATCCGGTTTCTATATGTAATTAAAGCAGTATACACAATATACATACAATGAGGAAGTGAAAGTAGGTAATATTATTTTATAATTTGAAGTGTATCCACTACAAATTAGGTGCTGCTGAATATATAAAAGATTAACAAACTAAGTCTCAGTCAAGCCTACCGTCTTTCAACTCTTGATCTATAAGCGAAATTAGCTTATTAAAACAACAAACAGGTTTTGATTGAACCGACGATAACTTTATTAGTTAATAAAGATAAGGGGTTTCATTTAAAAATGGGGGAGTCATAATACATGCTAAGTTTCATTTATTTAAAGCAGAACTTTTAACGTATTCCCATCGATTTTATTTTATTATTTTCTGCAACTTTCAGGAATTATCTAGCATGTTATCTACAGTCTCACCCTACTTATTGTAAGATATTATTGTTGCCCCTTCAGTTGTTTACGTTTCAAGAGAACGTAACACATCCCCTAAAAAACCTGTATCTTTTTAAATTTCTTCTCTTTACAGTGTTTCACGAAATTTTATAATTGTTCAAATTATTGTTAACTTATTCCTCACAACTGCACGTGATTAGTACAATTAAGTTCAATCGTAAATATATTCAGTGCACTGCTTTAAAATTAAGAAAGAGATTCTTAAATTCTTAATTCTTAAAGTTAAAAATTTAATTAAGTAATCGGGGATGGCCGTTTCGAGGATACGAATGATCCACATTTTCATCGTTGTTGAGGATGTGGATCATCCGTCCCGGATTAATTAATTAGACTTGGGTGGTGCGGAGGTTGGTGTTGTTTACCATACTACGCCACAGTCCATGCTATCATTATTATTTTAAAAGGTTATTTCCTGTAAATTTCGGAGTATCTCCAAAATGCTCTTTTTCAAAATTTTACATTTGCTTTTTCTGATAAAGCGTCACGTAGTAACAAAAAATTAACACTATTCCGGTTGAATTTGCTTTTGAAAACAGTCACTTAGCCAAATACCTCTTCACTCAAAGGCGACTCTAACCAAAGGGGTTCCTGTGTACCAAATGATAATATTTGTCAGAGATCACGGTCAATTACGACCCACCTTTCATATCGACAATGTTTTATATTCTTAAAGTTAAATTTTCAATGAACTAAATTTCGTTTGTAAAAAAAGATGTCACTTTACAGCTGAAATTATATTTGGGCGGAGATAGCTTTACCTAGCAAAATTCCAAAGACAAGTAGAGCGGCCCAAGCCGCCAGAGAAACCGAAAAAGACATGACAACAGCTTAGACTTGCCAAGTATTACTAGAGCGGAATTTCTCTGAACTTTGTATTGTAGTAATAGAAAATACACATGGTACAAATGATTTTAATAAGCTTTATTACAATTACGCTAACCTTTAATATCTGATACATGCTATTTCCAATATTCCAATATATATAATTCCCTCAAATAATAAGAGCTATAATAAGCTACGCTACAAGGCACTGTATTCCTCATTGCTAATCAATTTTTTTAATGTATGTGAAAACGACTTGTAAATTCGTAACGACCCAAACGCTAGTACCACCAATCTGTGCTACGAAGCTACAAATATGCGGAACTATTCACTAAATAGGTAAAAAGTTGAACGGCTTAGAAAACGAATTCATAACAATGTCCCACAGAATTGTAAGTAGAAACGTCAACCTGCTCACTAACAGTGACTAACAATAAGTGGTGTTAATATTTTGAGTAATAGAATGTAACACAGATAAATCTTTAATTTCTGAAACAAATATCAACATACTATGGTTGATGGGCCACAATTGTAATTCTAGCAACGAAGCAGGGAATAGGCTGCAAAGGACGAGGATCGAGCATGACAATTCACGAGCCAAAATTCTCCATCCGTGGAACTATCATTCATGAAAATTCCCTAAAGAAATCATATGAAACTAACAGCTGCCACACCGAGAAATAGTAGATAAGAAGTGGACACCATCAAGATACCTAAGACTAACCAGAAGCGATCTTCTCACATACTTGGGGGGATTTTAACTGAACATTGCCGACTAAGGAAATCTGTCGAGCCTATTTGGCAGATCTCGTGCTCTTTTAGATTTCGTATACCCTAGCACGAAAACGAGGCAGTGGAATAGTTCCTTTGTATCCGGTGCTGACATAAATAGGAAAAACTGTAATGGATGAGAAGTGTTTTAATAGAGCTGTAACTGAATAGGTAACATCAAAGTTGTAAGGGTTTGACGGGAGTACTCTCCACTATCGTGAGGATGTGCAATGGTTCTACTGCTGCCTAAATCCCTTGTGTTAAATTGTGCAGCAAACAATGATATCCCATACTCAAGGAAGTACTGTGAATTCTAACCTTAATTGATTGGCCAATTAAATATGCTGTCTCTGAACAGTGCTTGCAGATATATTTGATCCCCAGGAGTCCAGATATTCCAAAATTGTACGTATAACATTCCATAAAGAATAATAATTCCATACCCGATTGAAATCGCTGAATCCAATAAAAGACGTAGTAGAAAACACTTTTATTCAGTTGATGTTTTCCACGGAAAATATCTTAGAACCAAGCTATCCTAACAAGTAAGCCCTCACAAGCAATTTGCATAGCGAGTAGTTTGCCGACACCGTACAGCCTTCCGAGCTCGTATATGTTTTCTACTCTTTTTGTTTTACCGGGAAACACAGTTGCAACATTGGAACGCCTTCAAGTTCACTATGTCTCCTACACAAGAATTTAAACTTTTCGCTGCTGCCGATGTGCTACTTTGCATATATTTCCATATTTGTCGCACACAATTGACTAATTAACGAGATATTGTAAAAAATGGAAAGGAGTGTTGATAGTATAGATAACGCATACGTATCGAATATGTAATACAAATTGGTATAATTTAAATAATTATACCTAATCGTTTCGATATTGGACATGTTCTTTTTTCTGGCATTTTATACTATCTGATTATAAAGAAAAGCAGCACACTGCCAATATAAATTAACTATTCCCTTTTTGTGCTTTGTGAGAAACGAAGGATTGCATTGGCGATTGTGCTAGTTAAAAACCCAGGAATATTTAAATATTTTTGAAGGCTAGGATTTATGGTAGACGAGTACAGCAGGCGCCCGGCTGCGATTCAATGTGACTAATTGTAAGCTCAATATACTTCATGAGAGGTCTTATGCTTGTTGTATCTGTGATATACGGCTTAATCTGTTATCATCCTATTTGTTGAGGAGGTATGAAGTAGTTAAATTTTTTTCTTGAAACGCCTTCTTTAAATTTTGTGTTGCGAAGTGTACCTCAATGGTGAAGCTTATCTATTTCTTGTGCACACAAATAATTTTGAATATCTATTTATGTCTATCCAAATTTCAAAGCTCAACGAGTATTATCCAATAGGCTTTGCTAAAGGAATAATAAATGCAACTCAAATTTCCGCATGAAATGCACTCATGTTGCCAAATGACTTACAACATAAACGATTATCAATTGATGAAGTGTGATACTAGCGTTTACACCTCGCCTTGATCACGTACTGCCATGTTGGGAATTGTCTTACGGATCCAGAACTTCAATCAATTCCGCAGCTTCTCTGGAAGGAGATAACTTCATAGTGTCCACTTCTTTCGGAAGCTTTTAAACAATCGGTTCAACTGTGCGTACCTTCATTCCAAAATGAATTTTTGTGTACCACGTATATATCCAATCTTTGCAAACTTGCCAACTCGAATTAATTTACTTTTGAAGTTACCTATAAGGACCCTTTTCCAGGTCTACTTTTGTTTCCTTTAGAACATACACTTAATCTATTATCTGTTTTTGTTGTTACTTTTTATCGTTAAATTGGGGTATTTTTTTGGGTGGATAAATCTATAATATTGTAATTATATTGTAGTGGGATCTAATTAACTGATAGATTAAAGAAGAGCCGGTAGGGTATAAGGAGTAGATAATTTACTAAATACCAATTTGTTGAGGTTAAGAAAACGCTTAACAACGGCTGTCGATTACCGATCTGTAGATTTGTACAATTCAAACAAAAAAACGGATCAGAAGGAGTGCGTAGAACCGCAATAAGTGAGCGCACAATTAGAAGGAGACAAAAAACGCCCCAAAGCTTCAGAGACTTATGCTGGCGTCAAATTTTGTTCACAGATAAGAGCCGTTTCCGTGTAAATTCAATTGATCGCAGGAAAAGATAATGTATGTCCAATAGAATAAAGTGGAAAATTAAATTTCACTCTCGTTCACTTTCGGTGAAGGCCCAATTATGCAATGGCGTGACTATGTTTAGGGGTGCATACAGAGTTGATGGTGATTAACGATAGTGGTTTAATAGCGGAAAAGTACGTAAAAGATATTCTGCAAGATCATGTGGTACATTTTGCACCATGTGCTGAAATAAATTTTTGCTTAATGCAAAACAATGCTTACCATCACGTGGGTAGTTGTGTAGGAGAATTTCTAAACGAAGCTATGAATTGGCCTGCATGTTCCTTGGATCTGAATCCGATTACAAATATCTGAGACATGCTAGATAAATGACTTACATCAAGAATTCCATCCCAAAGCACAGCTGAAGTTGGCGCCGTTGTAAATATAAGAAAATTTGCACCAATGATCAGTCAAATTCTACAATTCTTTAGATTTACGCCTCCAAATATTTAAACAATTTATATAATTTTGTTAATTTGCCATGTCAAGATAGAACATATTACAATTATTTTAAGGTAGAGTTAATTCCATTTACTGTTTATTAAAAGAAATATTAAAGCAAAGGTTGAATTGCTTCTCAAAATGGTTATTGTCCCTAAACATATAGCGTACTTAGATTTGTTTGTACCATGCAAACCGTATATCATACAAGCATGTTGTAATAATATTCACGTGGTGTTTACTCCAATGTAAGGTATATTTCAGTCAAAAGGACCT
The DNA here is from genome assembly GCA_902655005.2 of Marronus borbonicus. NCBI lineage: Eukaryota > Metazoa > Arthropoda > Insecta > Coleoptera > Scarabaeidae > Marronus > Marronus borbonicus. The sequence goes on along the minus strand of LR737394.1, from coordinate 6,750,744 downwards.
AAATAGCGAAATATGGTTAAAACAACAACTGCTGTTTATAAAGCACACACAGCTTCGTGATTTCATTTATTACATTATGCGCTCCTTTCGGTATTGAAATAGATCGTATCTACTGCAGCTATTCGTACTATAACGCAACTGCGGCTATATTAAAATGGGCATATTACAATTGAATTATATCCATTAGTTCAGTAATAATGTATTTGGAGATAGAACGATTGGATTAAATGTATCGCGCGTGTCGCTTTGTACAGTTTTTAGGTGCTGTTGATTTAGTTCTAATGCAGTCAACCTCCCTTTTTGCTTTAAGCGGAGAAGAAGGTTTTACGTGTTTGATGTGAGGACCTTTTATGTGTATACTTTTCCTTCATTGAATTTTGTAACTAATCTCGTCGCTTTATGAGTGCGTGGTTGCATGAAAATTGAACAAGCTTATGGGAATTGTACTCTAATTAAATTACGCAGCACTTATAGGCAATGTTATTATATTATGTTATTATTATATCCAGTGCGATGTACTTCAAACTGCATAGATATAACCGCGTTTTCGTAGCACTGTTTTTATAACCGTGGAAGACGCGGTCAAATCTCAAAGAACAATAATTTTCTTTTTGTGAAAAGAGGGTGTGAAAACTTAAGAAACTATTCAACGTCTGCAAGGAGTGTTTGGTGAGTTTGCAAGATTTAAATATAGTATATATCGGTGGATCAATCGCTTCAAAACTGATGGAACATCATTAAAGACGATCTACTCACTGGCCGCCCGAGTACGTCGGTAAACGAAAGAACCATTACTGCCGTGCAGGACCTCTTGAAAGAGGACAGGCGAATGACTATTCGTCAAATTAGTGTACGCCTAGGAATAGATACACGACAAGTTCATGATATCTTGCATGATTATTTAGGCGTAAGCAAAGTTTCAACCCACTGGGTGCCAAGACTGTTGGGACCGGAGCAGAAACTCAATAGGCGTCAACTTCAAGAGCTGTTAGCCCGTTATGGTGGTGAATTTTGGTACAGTATAACCACTGACCAAACGTGGATTCTTTATTTCAATCCTGAGATCAAAAGTCAATCCATAGAATGGCGTAAACCGGAAGAAGGGCGTCCACTTAAGGCGCGTGCAGTTTCGTCTGTTGGAAATGTAATGCTTACTGTATTCTGGAATTGCGGAGGGATTATTTTTATGGATTATTTGCCGGGAGGTACCACAATTAACGCAGAATATTATTCGAATTTATTATCAGGACCACTGCGGCAGGCACCTGTCGGAAAACCGTCTGGAAAGTTGCATAAACGTCCGTTATTGCAACAGGATAATGCAAAACCCCATATCTCAAGCAAGATAAAGGATGTTTTGAACAATTTACGATGGGAATTACTTCCGAATCCACCTTACTCACCAGACCTCGAACCCAGTGATTTTCATCTGTTCTCAGTTTTGAAAACACCTTTACGGGGTGTTCCATTTCAATGCTTAACTGACGTAAAACGTGTGGACTGCGGAGACATCGAAAAGGTTCTTTTAGAACGGCTTAAAAAATTAGTTTATCGTTGAGATAAATATATTCAGTTAAATGGCGATTATGTAGAAAAGCTACTTTGTAATATTAATGAAAATTGACAAAATAAAAAAATTCTAGCTAAATTTGGAAACATCCCTCGTATTACTATTCTGAATAGGTCCATACCGTGCTACTTTTTATTAGCCTACATGTGCAACACGCAGATGAAAATGCACATCTTCACTTGTGTTTCGCCTTCAAGTATACATACATTGTTGGTTAGTGGTACCATCCAAATCCTTGCAATATTTTCTCTGTTAAATCCTTAAATCGTAACTGTGTCTGGTTAGGGAGCATAGCTTTGTCGTAACAACAAAACAAGGCACTCTTTCATACTAATTGTCGTAAGTTAATATGTTAAGAGATTTCGTCGTATTCACCTACAGTTCAAGATGGTGGATACCACAATTTTCTCTATCAACAAATTTGGTTAGACAGCCGTAGTGTGGCACGAAGCGACGTCCGGTGGATCTAAGCAAGACCCTATAAATATATTTCATGCCTTTTTATCTTCGATTAGAGATATTGAGCAGGTAGCTTTGTCGTTTGATTACTGTAGTGCTCAAATCAAAAAATGGTGCCTGTTTTGTTTTTCGTACTCAATGTTGGATAGTAATGAAACGGTATCAGAATCTTTGGAAAATAAACTCTCAATTTGGGCACTGATTCAAGGCAGCTGATTCTTTCCATCAGCTGGGAAATTATTAGAAAAAATTACTAAAGTGTATGTTTTTCGAGAACTGGTGTAAAACATGCCTCACGAAACACAACTGACGTAATCACAGTTCCAAATTAAAATCCATAGAAGCACACTTACTTGAATAAAATGGTGATTGTTCAGGCGCAAAGGGGAAACAATACACTGTTGTTTCGACCGCAAAATTTGCTAAAAGTTAAAGCTTTTTAAACCATCAAAATGGTATAACAAAGCTAGTGAGTACGATCAAAGCAAGAGACATAACGGACAAAATTGATGGTAACTCTCCTTACCTCGGTAATGATGCCGAAACAAAAAACTCTTCTGGGAAACTTACCCACTTCGAATAAAGAAGCGGCACTTAATATACTACGAAAAATTTTAGAACTCTTAGCTAACAGCGTAAATCCCCGTTTGATATGAATAATATCCAAAAGTGTATTGACTAACTATTTCCAAAGAAGTCATTTTTTTGTAAGTATGATTTTCTTGAAATCATACTCTTGTCGCTATATTAGTTCCAAGTGTCATGTCTATTAAAAATCGGTTTTATAGCGGAAAACCTTTAATATCTCGAAATAGTAGTTTTGTTAATTACGCGCCAGTTCATTTTAACACGGTGGTACATGGGTAAGACAACAAAAGAAAATTAGTCTGGGGGAAATTGGAAGGAAGAGGTCACCAACACTGCTTCACCTCGCAACAAAATACAACTATAAATGACAGGTTCACTTACAACGTGCGTAAATGAAAATAAATGAACCTTTACAAGATACTTCTTCAAATTATATCAGACAAAGTTAATCTTTGCACTTTTTAGGTTATAACGTTTACGAAAGCCATCAATTAGAGGAAGTAACATGTACACATAAATTTATAATGCGTAAAACTCGAAATTTACGGTAATTGAACTTGTGAATCACACGGCAGTCGAAGTCGTTCAAATATCAAGGAGATATCACCGATGATTCACCGTTTCTCTTCGAGTTGTTTTCTACGCTACTTCCTTCATCATTTTTACATATTTCCTAACATGTGTACAACATGAAATACTATTTTTACGCTCAACGAATACCATCGCAACCTATGAAAGACGGAAAAGATATTTATAGTCCTTAATTTCCTGGTATTTTTCAAATTAAGTCATTTGACATTGTATTAATTTTAAATGTGTGAGCGTGCGTGCGCGTACGAGCCCTTGTATCAATACCACTGACGTCTGTTCGAGAACATAAATCCGCCAGCCGTTCTTGGCCACGTTTCGACAATTGATATATATCACATCAGTTCATCTGTTGCTAATAATCAATAAATCAGGCCAAATGATCCCTTGCGTTATCAGTGCGCTTTATCAACGCTAAATTATTTCTTCATTACGCGCCTATGCGTTTGCTTTGAATAACAAACGCTAAAAGAATCCACATGTGCGTGATGCGTACGCTGAACGAGAAGGTTGCCGTTATTTTTAAAACTTAGAGGATGACAAGGATGACTCATGCACAATAAACATACATGTGCTTTTGCTTAAAAATTCAAATGAGAATTTGAATGTGACGATAATTTTAAATACGAGCATGTTAGAAGAAATTTTATAAGAGTAATTGCTTAGTGATGACACTCTCTGTCTGTATGGGGAAAAGAAGATTTCTTCACCACATTTCATCGATAACACCTACAACTGCCGATAAGTAACAATCAAGTTCGTGAAAAGGATTCGAATAACGGAAGTCCGTGTGTAGTGGCCAGCGAAATGAAGAGGAAGACCCAAATACTAGCTGTCGTGTAGGTGGAAGGGAATCCAGATTTGAATTTCCCGAGGCCTTGATACAAAACACTCTCTTTAAACGTAAATTCGCTGGAAGAAGCATGAAGCACTCTTATATCAAGAGAATCAATTAATGATCGATAAACAATGTCAACTTCTCCATGTTTATCCACACTTTCACTTTTTTGCTGGCCTAAGCCAATAAAAATAGTGCTATCGTTCCGTAAAAGGGATCTCAGATTACTGGCGGGATTTTTGACAGGTCCTTCAGCCCTACTCAATCTAAGAAAAGCTGAAGATCAAATACGTCGTCTATGCCTAGAAGATCTGGAGACGGCAGAACACATTTTATGCAATTGTGTTGGCATCAGTCGTACTCGACAACAATATTTCAATAAACTGTTCGTAACATCTACTGAACTGAGGAAAGATCCTAGAGTAATATTAAGGTTTATTAGGAGCCTCCATCTTCTCTAACACATATAAGAGCATTCTGTTATAACAGATCTATTAAGGTAGCGGTAACTAAAAGCATCTAAAAAAGTGCTTCTCCCCAATTATACAAAAAAAATACTTTCACGTTGTTAATGAATAGACCAAACTGGTAACGAAGGGCCTAGCCAATGCTGGCAGGAATGATAATGATAGAATAGTTAGCATGTCAGGATCCAGTAAACAAAATAAACAACTAATTACTTATCAGCTTTGCCATGTAATTATTTTTTATACAAAAATACAGAAGAGGACACAAAGACCATCGGCCCTTACAACATTCGAGCCGGAAGTTACAGAAACGAGAAAAGGTGTATCGCTAGGAGTAGAAGGAAAAGAACTTGGTTGCTACGAGCCACTGCAAGCTAATATAAATGTTCTGTGTATGACACCTTGTTGTTTTATGCTTCCCTAATGCATAATACGCGATACCTATGTAACTGAGGTTAATGGTAGACACTCATCATCAATGGTCCCCAAATATACAATGTGCTCCCGAATGAAGTTAACAAGAGAAGAAAAATGTTATTGTTAATTTTACGATAAAAAGTTATTCTTTATCAAAATTTCTACTTTTCCGTGAAGAAAACCAAGATCAAATGTACAGGGTGTTAGTGAATTAAGGAAACGTAAAAATGCCTCAAGAGGGAAGTGCTATTATTTATAATTTTATACAAAACAGCAAGTTTGAAGAAGCTACTTTAACGCCATTCCATACAGTTTTGTAAAGGTTACAAAAAATCTTCATCTATAGAATACCTTAAATAAGAGCCTATTAGAGCTGAAATGCACAGAATAATTCGCAATGTAAAGCTATATTTGTAGGCGACTTCTCATTGACGTTAGGATTTCCTGGAAAAAAGCCGCTTCCATTTCCGACAACAGTAACACACTGGTAGCGTAAAAAGAGCTTATTTCACATGCAGCGCCCAGCATATGTATTGCGTCACATTCGATTAAGAAAAAATGCATTTTACGATAGCATTCCAGAAAAAAAAACTCGGTATTCATCATCTCTTCAGATCTGTTCCGAGTAATAGCACACACGAGTAGGTTATCTATAGAGCCCATGCGTATTATAATTTACCCATACTTCAAATAAATGGAGACATGTGATCTTTTTTAACTAGTTGTTGCGGCCTGCACGGCCGACATCAAAGGACGTTTATCGGGTTCGGCGATAAACGTACTGAAAGAAGGGACTCTGCTAAACGCTTTACAGCTCCACACGCGGGTACGCATAAATAATCCAGCCGCATATGCCCACACAATAACATGGTTATTAATATTTATAGTCGGTAGTGTTAAACTTGCAGTATCCTCTCTATTAGATCGTTTGGAATTGTCGTTTCTATGCTGCAAATGAAACTGTATCTAACTACCCTGTTGCATAATATTCGGTAATAAATAAAAATTAACTCGAATACTGTGAGTCTACACTAGCGCTTCTAAATCCAGAAGTCTCATTTTATATCCCTCATGTATGGTTGGTGAGGGTAAAAAACAGACAAAACACGTACTGATTCGATACTGAATTTTGTTGTATCATACATTGTGATTAATACCCAATACTCGTGTCGTTAAATCTCCCAACGACATGAATTAGTATCACAAAAAAAAACAATAAAAATTGTTTTTTTTTCTAGTTTTGTGCTTCACCGTCAAAAATATTTTACCTCCGAATTTATCAAAATTATGGGGCAATTGCAACTCTTGTGAGGGAAACCAGGAAGTGGGCTAATTCTACTACTCTCCGAACAATCCTTGTGTACGTTCTACCCACGTGCATCATTGTGATCATCAACCAGTCGTGCATACTTATGCATAGCTACACAATCTTCAGTTATTTTCAGAAATTTTCCATTTATTTCGCCACCTTTACCTACCAATGCATGTAGAAAAAAATGTATGTGCTTAAAAATGCTGTGATTAATCGAAACCTCGACGTTTCGTCCACAATCATATGGGGCCTCTTCATGATAGGAACAGTTAGCACGGTAACTCAACGCGTAAACCACGCCAGAGGCGAAACTAACTGAGCGGGGAGCCTCTCCTGACGAGGCCCCACATGATTGTGCGCGAAACGTCGAGTTTTCGTTTATCCATGACACGGTCCGAACCTGGAATACGTTTAGTTTTACTCTGGCCGTGGGAACCTACGTTATTATTTCAATATAATCATAGTTACATGACGTTCTGAAGTAAAATTCGCCTTGGAGGGAATTATTGTAAACATTATTTTATTTGGCAATCTAAACGCAGTAACGGGTCTTTTTTAATCTAACAACCTATACATCAATCTCGCCTACTAAGATGGGGCAAGGTACTAAATTTCAAGCATTGCAAGTAATACTCTAGGTACGTAATACCATACGCCCATTAATGAGCTACAAATACGGAATTCAATACCTCTGAAGATGAATTATTTGCCAGACGAATAGGCATTAACTTAGTTAGCTAAGGAAGTGCAATTCGACGTTCCAGGCAAGGATATTAACTAGCGCGTTTCAGGGGGCTATTAATCTGTCTATCATTGCTTCTACACGGTGATTAATTAGCTAGGTTACATATGCAAGTTGCGAACGCTGTGATTTACAGCCTGTTGTAATGACAGGTAATGTTAATATAGATTTAATCCCTCTAATTGAGAATAGTCGTATATACCGCAAGATAGATTTATTGACTATAATCTATTGCAAGTTCTCACTAATGAATGAAACGATGTTAGATTAGCAGGATTATAATAAAAGTTTTATGGTGTATGTGAGCATATCAAATGTATGCTTTTGAAGATTAATCTTATGGTACAATTTCATGATTTTCCTGCGATTCCGTGTATTTTCTTGAACATTCGCAATGTCTTGCACAACATCCAAGAAATTCGTCCAGAAACTATGTACTTCTTGGCACTTGAAGGGACCCAGCGTCGTCGTTTCGAAGACAAAGAAGTGAGCGTAGTCACATTGATGATGCGGGGTAGGGACAAGCATGTTTGTGGGGTAGTGTCTTTTTTTCTCTCACCACATTGCTTTTGTCGAGTGACTCGATCAATGCCATAAGGAAGCTATGTTAGTTAGTACTATTTTCGGGTTAATCTTTGCCTGCTGCTAACCTTCGCGATTTTTTACATATTCGTGTTAATTTTACAAAAATTGTGTAGTGGCGTATTTAATTTAAAAATTTTTTATCACCCCTACCGATATATTGCGAAGTTCCATTCCTGGCTGAACATGCTATCTGAAAAATCAAATTTGCATCCTGCGTAGCGTAAACTAAACAACCTGTGCACTTAAATATAGTTTCATGGTGTGCAAGACTTGTGTGCATTAAAATTTTTCCTCTAAATTGGTTAGGGAAGGAGTTATCTTGCGTCCATGCATTAGGTGGACACTTTGTCCGATGGGTCAACTGAGGGTACCATAAAACATACCGAATGATTCTTAATCATATTTTTAACTTTTCCAAATCCCTTCACATTGCCTTTCTTGCCTATCAGATTAGAACTAGAGACCAAGGTACAATACAGTTATCAAACGCGAAATACGACGCTAAATCAACTTGACTTAAATTTCATTCTGAACGAAATTGCTACGATTGTTTCGTTTATTACATTAATTGCGTATAATTCGCAATAACTCCCGTCGATTACATAACGCGCGGTGTAATACACGTATAGTTGAGTCGGATTAGTCGACCGCACAGCAAGCAAAAACGTAGCAGATTCAATAAATCTCGCATAAAATTGCAAAAGACGTGTAATATGTATTAATACGGTGCGAAGCGTGTAAAAATAAAACTGCATAAAATATCACTCTCACTTACGGCTCGGCACATGGTCTAATAATGTAAGTACTTAGCCGTAACTGGTCGAAGTAAGTAGCTCAACTCTAAGTGCAAGCAAGCAAACCGCCATTCAGTGTGGCAATCTAACCTCGATAGCGTTGCACGCGCCAATAATAACATAACAATATACAGTTTGCTGTGCTGCACCCACGCTCTCCTATTGACACACATCTAGTGACATTTGAACGCTGTACTCGCTTCCTACCTCCCATGTTGATTATACTTGTGCACGTGTGTATGTACGTACGCAGAAGTACACGTTTATGAACTACATGTTATAATCGTGCGGTTGGCACTTAACACATATAACTCTATCCTCCTGAAAGCATATCTCGGTTATAAATGAATATATTTAATGAACCAGCTACCACCAACCACTATGTGTATACGCGTTTCGCTGCATCACAGCTCATCAGTACATCTATGTGGAAGGTAGCAGCTGAAATTCAAGTACGCGTATCAAGCTAACTTGTTCGGATGAGAGTATCTAATTAAAGATACTCTAATCACTGAAATTGTCGGTGTACTGATGAGCTGTGACACAGCGAAACGCGTATACACATAGTGGTTGGTGGTAGCTGGTTCATTAAATATATTCATTTATATTAATTGCCCTGGGTGTGCCTAGCCTCGAAGTCGAAGAGTGCTACCCTGGCAGATTCTGTGGCAAAGCCTGCATAATTCTGTAGAGGTCGATATAGCGATATAATTCGTCAATTTCAGTGATTAGAGTATCTTTAATTAGATACTCTCGTCCGAACAAGTTAGCAACAACTGGGTTATCAACTATACCAACACTAATAATTACATATATCACTAAGTAATTAAACATGATCCAAGGTTATTAATAGAACTTTAAACATGTAGTTTCATCGTTAGTAAAGACTGAGATGTTAGGTTAGTGTTAATCTGCATAGAAGAAATACTGTTCATCCCTCTTGGAAATGAGAATTCTACCCTCACCATACTCTTTTGTGTTACTGCCCTGATATTTTCGATTACGTTCGTTTCTTTTCATTTTCCTTTATATTGGCTTACCAGATACTGTTGTTAATTAAATAAATTAAAGTTTCTTAAAATGCCATCTTAGAACCTCCTCTTTCATACATCATTGCTTTTTGTATTACACTAGGTAACAGCATGTTTGTCTATTCCAATTTTGTTATAGGAGATCATGTCACAACGGACGTAAACGCAGCCCTGTGGTTAGTTGCAGACCGAGGCAAAATCGAGGTCTGCAGTACATCCGAGGCGGCACATATTATATTTTTCCTACAATCGGCCCAAAATGTTGAAAAGAATCGGCAACTTGCAAAGATATTTGATACTTATATGATTTCTCAAAATTGTCCATTTCTATTATGTATTAACACCTACATATGTCTATATTTAAGTATTATTACGTTACGCCCATCGAGAGGAAAAATTCCATTACATCCCATTGACACGTTTATATTCGACGTATATTGCATGCAACTTCTATCGGACACCACGTAAACGCTTGAAAATATCTGCCCTAACGTAAGTACCTCACATGTGAGATATGTTCGACTGTGCAGTGTAATCACGTGCTATCGTCGCAAGATTCGATTCGTACATAGAAATCTCGACAACTGAAGCGTCGTCTACTTTATGTCGATACATTCGGAAAAATGAATACGAGTAAGAAGTGGTTGAAAGCAGAAATGGAGGAATTAATAAATCTACACATATCATAATAAACCGGAATTATGGGACGATAGATGTGCTTAATATAAAAATATGTTACTGTAACCAGTATGATAGTGATTTGAAGAAAACGAAAACAAAGAAATCTGGCCAATCTACTAATATATTGTAATGTTTTTGATAGATTAATTTAAAGAAATTTTCGAAATTTTTACAAATGTCAGAAATTTACTAAAATTGGGGGTCGTGAATCCGGGAATGCCCCTAGACACTCTGTCGGCAAATGAAAGTTTTGTTTGAGGATAGTTTCAAAACGGAAAACGAGAAATTAAATGACCACCAACCTTAAATGTTGTAGCCTTCTTCTACATAAACACAATATTCTTCAAATGCACTTTTGAAAAACTTTTAAATAGTGGATCGAAACTAGGAAAATTGGAGCAACTTCTCAATATATTATGTCTGAATGATATATCGACATAAAGTTACAAATAATAATTAATTACTGTTAATTTCCTTGCCAACGGTTTTGTTTTCATAGATACCAACGATAATTCTTAACAATTTAAAATATACGATTATTGAATTGGATTCCGAAACGAACGATTTGCTGTAGTGTGACACAAGGACGCAACTGCTGCCTGGATTCTGTGTTCTAGGAAAACATATTTGAACACATGCAACACTACAACGTTAAATTGTGCTGAGAATTTAGATGATACGAACCGAAAGACATTTAATTGGCATTTATAACCTTTGTACCACTAACGTATGCCCTAGAACTTGCTGTGGAAAGTTCTAATGTTAACTTTCGAAAAAGAGAATGATATATATGAGTAGTTAATATACGTCCTCCCCACGCTTGTCGTTGGCTGGACTTCTATTAACTTTAATATTAACTTTATTATTTTTACGCCCCAAATATATTCGGCTCAAAACAGGATTCTTTCTCTAGGGATCGGGCTTCCTACCAACAGATGGACCCTCATACCCGATAGGTGTACAATGTGAACTTAGTAAAGAAGAAGTGACTACGGCGCTGATGACAGCTAACTTCGTCGTTTTTACTAACATTACAATATGTATTTTAAAATAGCCTTGCTATGAACAATTATCGCTTTTAAATGATGGTTTGAAAGTTAGACCAAGCTGGTTAAAGATTTAAGCTGAATAGAAGGAAAGCCGAATTAATAAAATCTCGTCTGCGTCAAAATTCTTTGCATCTAACTTGTGCATCTTGGAATCTTCCGAAAAAGACGCGTTCAGTTTTTAACATTCCTCCTGTGGAAAATATCATTTGCTATTGTTTGGATTTTAGTAACATTCAGACATATCTAATGAAATTAGGTCAAACCATGAGTCAAACGAATAGCATCTCCTCGTAAACGATTCCCATTGCAGTTTAAAGGCAGTTGTGCTACACTCGGTATATCTAAAAGAAGGTTACAACAACGTCAAAGCTGTTCTGAAAAAAGCCGAGTATCGGCGATTTTAACATGCCTTGTTTCTAAACGCCTGAGGTCATAGAGGAAGAAACATTCTTGCTTCCCGAGAACTTTCCTGCTTCTTATGGATTAAACGCGATTAGTCTACTGGAAGTAAAATTATTCCTGAAGCAGTACGCTCCTAGGTGTGTCAATAGCAGAGGGTCAATGTAGTATTTTTACTGGTCCATCAATTAGAAACATGTGAAAATATGGAGAATTAACGCATAAAACGTTACCAATCGAAGAAGATACCTGGGCTGCATTTCGCAATGTTGTAGCGGGTTTTCTCGGTGATCACGGAAGTGTGAATTATGAAGAAAACGTTTAGAGTCTTTTGTAAACCTGCAACAGCATTCTTGAAACTGAATCTTGTTACACTTCAATTTAGGCAGTGCTAGTAAAGAGTGTGGCCAGAAATTTCACCAAGACATTCAAGACATGGAACGACGGTACAAGGTGGGATGAAAAGACGTTGGAGCATTGCATTTGAGAAAGCAATTTTGTACGTAAGAAGAAAAATGAATTTTTAAGATACTCATACAGTTTGCGTTTGAATTTTTTGTTTGATATTCAAAAATCAATAAGACTTCAAATAAATATTGTTTGACGTGCTAAGTGAGAGACCGCTTTGTAATGATGAAGGATAATGCGACGTTGTAGATTGTTCTCCCTGATTCCATTAATGACTTCAGGCGAAAAAATATAAATATATAAACCGTTCAGCGTTAACTATTCTTCGGGCCTCCAACGCATTGCTTGGCAAATGTCCAGTACAATGCAAGAAACAAGCAATTACCTTCTTGAAAGGGCTTTGTGAACGAACAACTATGATGTTTCAAGTGGTGCGAAGTTTCGTCGCCTGTTACGATGTTGTATACGGATTTTGAAGTTTCTTTATCAAATCTTTCAGCATTTCCTTACAGCAATTAACACGAGCATCTCTTTGCGATTGGGCAAACAGATATTGTCCGCACCTAAATGTTCGTGCAAAATCAAATGCATCGCAGTCCTTGATATGCCGATTCTCGCCAATCATGTTGGGCATACTACCGATGTTTTTTGCAACAACAATCTATTTTGGTCTATTTTCACTAAATTTATCACCGATGGAAGCAGACCACGACGAAGTTTTGCAACAAAATACACATAAATAGAATTTGAGCCTATAGCTAGTGTTCATCGATTAACGACAAGCATATGACTTTATCACAAGGTAAATGCAACCAATGGAATCAGCGGAAAAAATAAGCAAATAGGTAACAGTGAGAGAGGGCCGTCAAAAGAATTTGTAGTAGGGAGCGTACACTACGACACGGATGTTTTCAGTCCTATTTAACCTTATTCACGAAATGATCATGAGAGAGTGGTATCAGAACTAATGACTCTCAAAGAACACCTTCAGATGGAAACATCCTCAAGCTACTTGAAACAAAAGCCGGAAAATACGAATTAACAATACTTGAGAAGAAAGGCAAAGTTCAAGGTGAAGACAATAACAAGAACTAGTTGTAAAAAGTTTCTTTTAATGATGCTTTATTAGTAAAATTTGAGCGAAGTATTAGGCCTTTACCAAGATCATAAAGAATCACTCAACGAAAACTTTAACATGAAATTTTCTTCACAAGATAGCATTTTTAAAGGGTTACTGTAAACAAACTATTCGGCCGATTTCTGTGCCGTCGTAACAATACAAATGTGAAATCTTACGAAAATAGTAATATCGAACCCCAAAAAGCGCCAACATAAAACGTTACCCTCGTACAATAACGAAATAATTTTCTTTACTAAAAATATTCACTTCAGATAATACTGACTAGAGGATAAGCACGCTTGAGCGCATTATTGTATATATTGCGTTATTGTATAATTTGCATTGTATTTAATTAAACAACATTTAGATTTTCAAAGAATTTTCAGGAGAATAAGTACTTTTACACTTATCGTAATCGTTACGTAGCTAGCGAGAATCGGATAAAATTTGAAGTACAAGTAAACGCAGTAAATTAAACCGACAACACCCTAATCGCAAAACCGTAGATTATGTAAATCGAAGCTGGTAACGGTGGCACAATAAAGATTGTGAAAATTTTCTCGGTCTAATAATTTCCCCCATAGCTAATGAGAGCGCAATATGACCAAGGTGAGATGGTTATTGCTGGTTCGAAGCCGGCCAATACGCAAAAACACATGTACGCTTACACATATGTTTCTGCCGTTGCGTTGGTATTACCGTAACCGTAACTGACTCAGAGATTTGAATGAAATTGTTGCATTTTTACTGCGACAATCAACTTTCGTTTCGAACAATGGGGACCCCGATTGCAAATCGGTTCTCTCGTTGTATGTCTGCATGTTTTGTCCATATACAATGGACCATAAGTCTTAAGTAACGTTTTAATTTTCAAAGACAGTTTTCTAGCCAGTTCCTATACATATGTATGTACGTACGCTTGTAACGTACTATGTACACACATGTGTCGATATGGTTATTGAATTCATATGCGCCACACCCTATTGGCGGCTTTTATAAGAGATTTTTAGCACTTCGCTGATCAAAATGGGTAGGTAATATGATGGAGATTTTTCTATCCTCGTACATAGAAGTTGGTACGTTGCAATAAATTGCAACACCTTCTTTTTATTATTGTTCCTGGATCTCGTCAAATACCCAACAACTGCATTCGATTAATAATAATAATTATGTGCGTCGATAAGGTCTATCACATCTATCTATAACTTGCTTAAAATTTTGATTTGGAAAACACACAGATCAATTAACCTGGAGACAGAAACATGCATTAAATACTTGCCAGGTGAGGATACTCGACGAAATAAAATTCACGATAGCAATTTATTGTGTACATAATTTTTTATTCCCAACGTTGCAAATTATATTTATTTGTATTTGAAAAAATCAGTTTATTGCACCACAACCAATCAAATACTTCAAATAGGTAGCTACTTACGCAATTAGGTACGTAAGTACAGCTTTACGGTTGAAGATGTTGAATCGGAAGTCTGCGATGCATACAAGGCTCCAAAAGCACCTATGGTCCACAACATTTTTCGAACCACCGACCCAAAATTTTGAAAAAAATCAGCATTTTACAAAAATACTTGCTTATTTTCTGAGAACTCGTATCAGATCAATACATAATATTAAGCTAGGAAACCTCAAATCGGTCGTACGGTTGACATGAAATCTCGAAGCGATCGTTCCGAATTAATCATATAACTTGTGTGGGAAGGAATGTATGTTTGCCGCAGTTGTTAAGGTCTTACCTTGCAGAAAACTAATCATTGCAGTTATATTGAAATTGAAAAATATATTTAAATATCGCAAACAATACACAAGTATCGGCACACTCCGCACCACACAAGTTTAATTGATCTTCTCTTTCAACTTCGGTTGATGAACCTAAAACTACATTTTTTGGGTTTGCACTTAGGCTACTACCTTCCAGAAAACCTTGGTACAGTCGGTGAAGAGCAAAGCGAAAGTTTCCATTGAGATATTAAAGAGATGGAAAGAAATTATCAGGGAAGATGGAATGTCAAGATGATTATTGCTTGATGCTCAAGAGAGGCAATCTATAGAACTTTTATTATCGTTTAAAATTGATGATGATGTCCCATTTTTAAAAATACCTCGTTTTGCGAGAAAACCTTACGTAATAGAAGAAAATTGAGGTCATATTTGAAATGAGTATTACAAATAATACGAAGTTCACTTAAAACGCTTCAGCTTATTCTCGCAGGCCTTTGTAATTCTGCATATTATAAAGTTACAAATTATACTAATTGTCTTTATTAAAACAAAACCAACCATAACGCCAAGTCTAGCATATACATTTCGATAAGCAAAGAGAGATTGATTCCATTTGCAAATATAACATTTTTGTGTAGTAGACCACTTCACACTTCACGAACAACCGTAGATGGATTTGGCGAAGCTAGCAGCAAATGCTATCTGTGAGTAAAGCGTTTCAACTTTAATTAAGCTGATCGGAGCTTGTTTCCGTTTCAACAGCAATGTTTGCTTGCAATTTCTTTGAATCACTGTATGCAGTTCGGGATAGCCCCGTCGAATCGATTCGATACACTTATTCTTGACAGTCAAGTAAAAGAACGTCATCGCAGAAACAGTATAGAATCGCAAATGGCCGAGTGCCTAGCTTGTTTACTAATTTTGAACGCTTAACATTTAAATAGCTGCTTGTTTCGTTTGGAGTTTTGCCGAAGGGGCTTTGTCTTTTCCGAATACATTAAGAATTGATACTTTTGTATGAACTGTTTTGTTTACTCGCTTCCCTCTTAAAGATAAATACTCATTGCAGCTAGTTCTTGTGCACCCTTGGACAATATTGTTTTAACGAGTAAAAAAATTATTGGATAATTATAGAAATTATTAGGGCAGCTTAGTTTTCAATAGTTTTGCTTTGTCAACATCGTGGCGACGGCAAACACTAAAATATCGGGACACTCCGCACTACACAAAAGATTTGATTAAATTCGGAACAATTGTTTCGAGAATTCGTCCGTTCATATCGGGTTTCTTAAAAACGTTACTGATACTTTTCGTTATTTTCTGAAAGGGAGGTTTCACGGCAATAAGATGAATAATCGATAAGAAATGTGGGCTTACAGCAAATCCTGTCTGTGTGTTCCGGATTAATAAAAGTTATTTGACGTATAAATAATAATAAACAGAATAAACACGAGTAAAGATGGAAGTCGGGTAAAAAAGGTCGAATAAGTAATAAAACTCGTAAATGTTTTTTATTAATTCCCCTGTGGAATTAACCCTAAAATTCAAGATTCATAAGTTACAGCGAAGCGTAGCGTTTGTCTGGACGACATAGGAGGACACGAAGGGAAATCTTGTAGGGTAATGCCGGAAAGTGGGTTTGGTGAATTTCATCAGGAATAACCTGAAATCCGTTATAAAATAAGTAATAGTTGGTGTTGCGAGAGTTGCCTAATGTTTCATACATTATGCCTTCGTACATTTTAAAGAAAAGAGTACGATGCCGTGCGGTAGATAAGTCACGTTCCGTCGTTTCTTTTGTATTTAAAATAGCGCGCAGTTTTAACGCCAACGGGAAAGTATTGATTGACGCTAAGAAAAATTCGGTTAATAACAATTTATTCATAACTATCTCAATTATTACGGCAAATAGGTGATATACATATATATGTTCACTCTAATCGAAGTCGTCTAATATAAAGCTACATAAAGCTGGAAATTGAAGGCTATATTTAACATAAAAGACCTTCCTACACGATTGGATATGATGGCTATTTCCTAGTTTTATTCTTATTTTTTCTTGTACGGATCTGACTAATAAACGCGTGGAATAGCAAAGAAAACGATTGCGAAAGACGTTATTATAGAGCAATTGTAAGGATAGACCACATTAAGCTTGCACCTCTTTTTTTTAATGCTTCCTGAACGTGAAGAGTTAAATTAGAAGAATAAGAACAAAGAGAGAATTTGTTGGGGAGGTGACCGTTGACAACTTATTATTATTTTCCTTTTGTAAATTCTTGGTAGTGTTTTATAAAATAGTGAAGAATTTACAGCCTACTTGGGTCTTTGAGTTTTTAGTTTATTTCCAAGTTCAATTCTAGAACATCGGATACGTTTTATTGCGAAAACCGGTGAACTAGCACTGGATTGAATTCCCTGCTTTGCAGATCTACTATGTTATGCAACTGTACTATGAATGACATTGACTTACTTTAATGAAGTCCACGGCGATTCGAGCTGTCTATCACTTTATTATCTTAACTTTCTCTCCTTTTCCTCTCCCTTCCCTTTCCACACAGTTAGTTTGTAACTCACTTTCTCTTCTCTTTTTTATTTGCATTAATGTGTGTTACGTAAATATATTGTTGGGTTCGCCTGTTTGCTTCCCTTGTATTTATAAATGAATAAATAAAATAAATAAACACTTGTTGCAGCTCTAACTATATCTGAGATTCTCGTTAAAATAAAATTGCGGCTATCTATATTACAAATAAAAGTTGATATCAAGAGAATTCGATGTTTTCTTAATAAACTGGAGCGTAGAAAAGAACAAAATGATAAGTTGAAGAAGTTTACTAATTATGTTTGTTTTACCGTCCAACGATTGGCTTACAATTAGGCCTGTATTATAAACTTCAACGCCAGACTATCAGATTTGGCGTTGAAGTGAGAATCATTTGTGCAATTACTCTGATAATCGTTGAAACCAAAGAGATACCCAGTATTCTTACTGATTTAACAGACCCTCTTACCAGGGTTTTTTTTTTATTTTTTACCTTAAATTCGTAATTTTGCAATTTGGTAATTTTTTTTTCGTAATTTTGCACATTGGGTTTTTAGGTCTTTGCTAAAAAATACGTTGATAATGCCTACCAGCCATCATCAGCGTGGTTCCGAGAGTGCTTCTTACTCTGCCTCGCACCGCTGTTTGCCTCACAGTTAATATTACAACAATCGAAACGACGAATCATCGCCTTCTAGTGCCAAGAAACACATGCGGCTATCGCTCCCCAAGGCATCCCTCGACGTGGAGTAAAGAGGGCTCTCGGAACCATGTTGATGACGCGAGGTAGACAGAAGGATGTCCGCGGGTAGTGTCTTTTCTCTAGTTACACTGCTTTTGCCGTAAATTTTTCCATGAATATCACGAAGGAGCTATTTTATCATTATTTTCTGGTTAATACCTTTCAAATAAATTAATTGCGAAATGTACAATGCTTGAGCTATCCTTAAGTGATAGCTGGTGAAATTTTATTCTCAATAACTAATTGGTACGGCCTATATTGTACCTCACCGGATGTCTTCCAAACGGATAGCCGGGTGATTTCAAGACGTTACGATGTCATTTAATTGCATCAACAGGAAATTGTATATAATTTCTGCTTGCCAGCTATATCAAAACAATAAAAGGAAAAAAGAATAAAAAAACACGAAAACATGAAAAACAGCAAACGAATGAAATTGATGAGCTGGAACATAATAGAGAATATATCTAAGGTAGCGGCCTTGTCCTTCTTAGAATAAGAGTTCTAGGAACATCAGTCTCAATTTTATATCTATCCGGCTGGTGGGTAATTCGCTTAAATATATCCTTCCCGTAGCCTTTTGCTCCAAAACATGGTTTTTAAATGCTACAATGGCTTCTTAGGGTGATAAAAATCGCTACCCATGCATTTTTTCTTTAACATTCGGGAACAAGAAGAAGTTATTAGGTGATAAATCAGATGAATACGGATGGGTTGTTAGTTCGATGTTTTCCCCCGTCAAATACTCAAAAGGATGATGTGACGTTATCAATTATTTTTCCTGATTTCATCGATAACTTATGGCAAACAAATTGTTGTATACCACTTACCATTTACTGTTCTTTAATCTTTCAAAGCAATACCTACATGTCCAGTACAACGAAAAAAACAAGAAATGATTTTTTTGCAAGTGCTTCGGTTCATCTGGGAACAACCAAACAGTGCCTCCTGCTGGTCAACTCATACAAAAACAAAAGACTGACAACAATTATAGCATTTGTGAAGTGCATGCAACAAATTTTTTTGTAAAATTTTGCAAACCCGCTAGTCACCATATTTTCATCTTCTATGATTTGATAATTGATCTTTTAAATTTAAGTTCCGTTTGCTTTATAGAGCTCCCGTTTCTTTCTTTAACCAAGGACCATATTATTTTGTTTCTGTTTCTATTTTATGTGGCATTTACCGGGTTACGATAGAATTTCCTTTTAGCTTCACTAATCTGAGTTTTGTTTCTTGGCTAACTCGTATTCATCTTTCAACTGCACATTTGTTTGTTTTTCCACATTTTACATTCAATAATGTCGTTATTTACCCAACAGTGTTTACTATTTATTTTGTGTGTTGCTGTTTTTAACGAACAGTGATAATCATTATAATAATTTAGACTGTTTGGAAAACAAGTACTTTGTTATGATATTGTTTATTTAGGTTGGAAACTGTTCCAAGTTGATATATTACATATTGGGTTTTCGTCCTCGTCGTACACATATGTACAGTAAGATAGGCTTCGTTCAAAAGAAGGAGTCGATTAAACAACGTTTGCTGCGACAAATGAAAATTACTAACGTAGAACAAAATTATGATTTCTTTATATGAAAGCGTCATTATCATTTCAGATTCGGACAACCGTGCTATTGTTCGTATGCAACAATTAAAATTAAAATTATCTGTGGTAGCCAACATAACCCTTGACAACAATATATTTCGTTAATGTTCTCAGATTGATTCATATCTTGAAAATCCTGCCTTTTAGTTGTTTCCTGCAGCACCCTTAAACTAGAGCGATGCGTGGCTTGATACTCGACACTCAATTTGTACTCAGCTAACTATTCATTAGGAAGATTTTTCTAAGTTTAAGACCAGATCCTGATGATCACCCAGAAGGAAGATACACATTCGCCACATTTATCATACGACGTTTTAGAAGATAATTGGTAAATTATAAATGCGCATTTTGCTCCAAACCTGGCTGATCTAACGCATAGCATATTTCAATTTAATTTTTTCACAAATAACGCTGAAATCTTCATTTTCCGTGAGTTCTAAGAGACTTTCAATACTCTCAACAACACCTTGCTACATAGACCTTAACGTTATAGTTACGTTCGTTGGCAAAAACATAAAAGTTCCATCTTTTCGTAAACGTTCTCTTGGGTCCGATGGAGCATTGAAGCTCGGATAAAGCGGTGTTTAACAAACAAAAAAAGATGTTTAGCTTGGTTAATATGGAACTCGAGTAATTGCAAATGGGATAACTGGGAATTTACTGCACTTACATTAAATATTCAATTATTTTATCTATATAAAACGCAGAGTTTGCTAATTAATAACCAGAAGCTGAGAATGCGCTACATCAATGAAGCTTTACGACATTTCTTGTACTTCCATTACCAAATCTCACTTCGACAGGAGGCCTTAACGTTGCCCGTTAGCGTACCTCTAAAGTAATTGAATTAAACTGCAGCGTAAGGAGAGAAGGAACAGATCCAGAACTTCATATTGTCATTGTTCTGACGACCGTTCGTTATACGACCTTGTTTATATATACTGTGAACACCCAATTAACTCTGTATCGTATAAATTGTCGAATCGGACGCAATTATTGAAATAGCAATTTCTTACGTTCTACGTTAGTATAAGCCAGCTTAATTTGATGAAGGCGAATGACTTCGCACAAGTCTCCAGACGAAAATAAACAAACGCTACGTGGATATTTTCAAGTGCGCGTGCTTATTATCTCGTTACGATAATACATCTTAGCGAGATTGCTTCGAGTTTAATTTCATACATTCTTAGGAACATTTTGAGGAACGTATACGTAATGTACGTATTGGAAGGAAGCTCGAACGGAAATAAATATTTGCTTATGTATAAATAATAAGAGAACTGATGATAATGATAATAATTGCTGTTTGTTTCATGGGCAACCCCACTTTTGTGCGCTGTCGCGAACCTGTTTGCGGAATTGAGAGACTTTCGTTTAAAAACTCACTGGTACTGCATCCGTGATTAGTCTCGTAGGATTTTATTAGGTCATTGTAATGATGTAGATGTTTCATTTTTCTTCGGATGGGGCTGCTTTTGAAAGAGGTTTTTTAGAGAGACAAAATACGTTCAACATCTATCGAATTCTCCTAAAATATAATTCCGTACGCTAGCCTCGAACCAACGTAAGCATGCTATGCTGCCAATGTTCCTTCAATTTGAACCTCTGAAGAAGTCACCCTCGGAACGTTCCAGCAATTTTTTTATTAAGCATATTAACATGTTCCGTCAGTTTAGTACACTGTCCCGCTGAAGGCCTAAGAACTTTACGTGGCGCACAAAAGTGACTTTTGCATTCTTATATTTCAGTGTTATTTTTTCTGAATCTCTAAGACCAAATTTCAATATGTTTATTTCTTGTATATTTAATTTGTTAAGTTAAAGTTATTAGTGTTAAAGCTATATACCATTGAATGAAATACGTTGATTATTCCTTTCGCAATGTTTATGTTCTTTGTTATGACTATCGAGGTGTCATCTGCAAACATTGACACTGCGCTGCGTTTGGTAAATCATTCGTGTAAAAGAGAAAAATGAGCGGTCCTAGAATGGTACTCTATGGTATTCTTTTCCCTAATTTCAAACACGTTGAAGGAACTAACTCATCATTGTCGGTGATCCTCACAGCTTGCAATCGATTTATTCGATATGATTTCAAGAGGTCATGTGTCTTACCTATGGATCCCACAAGCAATAGTTTCGTCAGTAGAATTAAATGGTCATTTATTTTACATAATGCCATATGTCAAGGTTTGATTGCAGTCGTAGTTCCGGAAATTTGCCATAACACAGAGATTGATGATTAAAGTTCATCACTTTCTGTGCGCTTTACGGAATTAGCAGCGACTAGACAGTCTCGGGGAAACCAGTAGGCAACACGAACCCATTCTCATGAGACGAATAAACGCGAGCCTGTCTAGTCTCTGCTAATTTGCGAACTTTGTTGATGGTACATGACAATAGTTGACATAACACATCTCCACAGCGCTTGACTAGCTTGATGTGTTATTGCGTTACATATTGTATTAAAAACTTCAACCGGTTCAGTATCATAGAGAAACATCGATGTGTTGTTCGTCCTAACGTCTTTATAGGCACAGACTCCAACGCTAGCTTTGCCTACTTTTACATAGAATGAGTTCATGCTGTTCAGAACACCAGTTTTTGTTGTATTGTGTTGACTAGACAAATATCTAAGGTTTGTACTAGATCTATCTTGTTTACCGGTGATGTTATTCACAAGCTTCAACTTACTTTTATTTTGTTGGAACAGTTTAGAATTAAATTAATACCATATTTTTTTTTTGCTCTTGAATAGTAGTATGTAAATGAGGGCAGTGCTCTTTCTAACCATTTCTGGTAATTTGTCCGCCTAATGATTCTTCATATAGTTTATATATTATATATTATCGGCGATAACCGAAAGGTTGAATGGGTAAAGAGGATAACTGACATTTTCCTTAAAACTGTATTATTTACATGTACAAAGATGATAACCTACAATCTTTCATTTAGCGCCTTTAAAAAGTTTCCCTGTAAGAGTCCCAGTTGTGACGATATAATTGTGAAATTTCGCGGGCTATTAATTGGATAAAGATAAAAAGTAGCGACACTTGCCACCATCATTCACTGTCTCTCAACAGTGATAACTAGAGTGGGCAAATTCGGATGCGCACCATCGGCATAGCTAACGAATGGACTCTTGCATGCGAAGGGAGTCAGTATGCAGAGATATATTATCGCTAACCTCTACCGAACAAAGCTCTGCGTGTACATCTTTCACAATTTGCAGTGATTGTTCTAACGACAGTGAAGAATTTTGTAATTTTTCTATTGCTTGCACTACTCCGATGGAATTGCTGTGAATAGTTTGTAAATCGCTTGTAACGTGACTTTCTTCAATTTTTTTCTGACTTGTTTTGGTAGCTGCACATTCGGATTGAATAGTAGGACCACCTTCTTCTACTCTCTAAATATTTATGATAGTAAAATGCCGCTTGTAACCATGTTTCCCAACGTGTAAGGATCGGTTATACGTTTTGGGGATTTCAGAAACACTGCTTTTGTACTCGCAATTAGCGCATCCACCTGTGGATAACATCTACGAATTGTCTCTGCCACAAGATGTAGAGCATAAATTTTACATGTAATATGTAAAAACTTACCACACTGTTCCTTATGGCCTACAGAAAGCATGGTTGCGGCACCATCTCTCATGAACATTAAGACCTGATCTCTGGATATTTCAAATTTCTCCAATGTGCATAACCCCACTTTTGAAATTACTTGGGCAGTATATTATTCTATTCGTCTAGAAGCTAATAAAATTGAAGATGACGATGGATGTGGTTCCATTTTGCGCACCATAACATTAAGTATACATCTTTTTTGCAATCAGTTGTTTCATCCACACACAAGCACACTTTTTTATTTTTCAGTTCAGCCTTAATTTTATTTTCTAAATATACACGCACAGATGGTAAATAATTTCATGACGTAGTCCTGCTCGCTAATGTAATATCGGTATATTTGTTCCAAAATGAAATAAATGAATCGTTGTTTAACAAAGTAAACGCCAGATATCATTGTACATAAATCAAATAAGAATTGTTCGTATTTTTCGGCGACACATTGGTTCCACACATTATAAATAATCACAATTGAATTATTAAAGGTTTGTATAAATAATATGCAAATTACGTTATAAAATTTACGCAACCAAGAGGAGATCGCAGAAAAATAAAGACGCATCTATTCATAACATGTTTTAGTACACAAACTGCTTAAATGTTAACGTAATAAACAAGCAGTGTACAATAGCTTAAAAGGTTTCATGTAATTACCATGCGAGCGTTGAAAATGATACACAGATCTAAGTACACATCTGAATAACGAATGTTTATTGTTAATTCATGATCATAATTATTATTAGGGAACGAAGTATTTGCGCAAACAATCTTAAATCAACTCATTCTCTATCAGTCAAGGTTTGATCGTCAGATTTAATCGCTTGATTTCAGCTATAGAATATATAAATTTTAACGATATTTATCTTAATTTTCAACAACACGAGCGAAACGTAGATCTTTCGACACCATTACATTACTATGACGTAAAACGTACAGCACATAACGGTGTAATAAAATCTGCTGTGAAAAATTACGTGAAGATAATGCCATGCAAGTGATTCTCTTTTAAGGATGTGGATGTATTCCCAACAACGTATTAAAACAATAATTGTGCAAGATGTAATTGTGCATGTGATAAGGCCTGCAATGTAAATCCTTCAGGAAAGTACATGTATCATATGTATCTAGATATGTATGTACGTATGTAGGCAGCTTACGAATTGAGATTTTTTGCTGCAACCGATACCAATTTAGAAATAAGAACTAGCTTTCTCATCAAATGTCACAGAATTTTTTCGCTATGTACATACATATATTAAATAGTATTACACCTATTACGTCGGATAATGTCGAATATATTACATCATATGTTGCCAAACGATAATGGGGCCAAAGTAAATTACCGTATCAACTACACTGCCGTTCAGAGAAGTTCGGTCGGTTGGTAAAAAACACGAAAAGGTTAACAAGGAAACAAACGAAACTAAAAACAAAATGCAATTTTATTGTATTTACAGGTAAAAAAGACAAAAATAAATAAATAAAAAGTTATTCTGGCCTAATATAACATACTGAACATTATATTTTTTTTTTCATTGAAAAAACCTCCTTTGCTGTTAATCACCGCTCGAACTATTCTAGGCATTGCTTCGATAAGTTTTGTTAAAACGGATTGTGGAATATTAATCCATTCATGTTGCAGAATATTTCGTAAATGTTCTTGTGAAGTTGGGCATATTTTTCGGATCCTCCTGTCCAGTTCATCCCACAACAACTCTGCAGGGTTCAAATCTGGGCTTTGTGGGGGCCATGTCAATACTTTCAGGGCGTACTGTTCTTCTTGCTCCTTTAGATAGTTCTTACACACTAACGCAGTGTGTTTTGGGTCGTTGTCATGCATGAATGTAAAGTTACGACCTATTATACGCAATCCTGATGGCACTGCATGATTCTGGAGTATTGCAAAATAATTTTCCTTCCTCATTACACCCTACACTCTGCATAAATCTCCCGTCCCAGCAAAGGAGAAACATCCCCACACTAACACAGACCTACGCCCTTGCTTCACTGTAGGCACAATGCAATTCGGGATCACTTTTCGGTTTTAGATCTTCGGACATAAACTCGTCGATTTTGCCCAAAAACCTCAAACTTTGACTCGTCACTCCAAAGCACGTGTTTCCAATCATCAAACGACCAATCTAGATGAGAACGGGCCCACTGTAGCCGTTTTGCTCTGTTGCTCCGACGTAATATGGGTTTTCGAATGGCAATGCGTCCATGAAGGTCCGCTTGTTGAAGTCGACGTTTTACCGTACTCGCCGAAACTTGTTCTTCACGGCCGCGATTGACTTCGGCTGCTATTGGTGGCGCTGCTAATTTTCTATTGCGTTTGCTTAATAATACAATTCTCAAATCTTCAGCTTTTGTTGTTTTCCTAGATGCTCCAGGACGAACACGATTTTTTATAGTTCCAGTTGTCCGATATCGCTTTATGATGTCATTTACTGTTGAACTTCTCATATTTATTTTTTTAGCAATTTGTCGCCCCGAATATCCTTCTTCAAACAGCGTAATAATGCGTGAACGTTTTTCTACACTGGTAGGCTTGCCACGTGCCATTTTGAAGTAAATTTTCTTAAAACTTTCGCGCAAAAACCACAGATGCACACCAGCACACGTTTAACAGTAAAACGAAGCAAATTTATATCTTTACGCCCGTGATAAATAAACAAGAGTGATGCTGCAGTATATTTCCTGAATGTATTGTTCGTTAATAATCCCCAAACGACCCGTTTCAAAAAATCGGTACTTCCGAGAAATTCTTGGAATGGTAATAAAAGGGACTTTATTGTGGTTGTCGCAATATTTCTACTTTACATAATAATTTATGGCTTTAATCCCTTAGAAAAGAGTGTATGCTTAATATTTTTCTAATTTTATGTATTAATAATTATACACACAGTGTGATATAATAGATTTTTATTGTATGACCGAACTTCACTGAACGGCAGTGTACATACGCATACATATGACGAAGGTAAACTAGAATTGAGGAACACTAGCAGGAATATGCATAAGTTAAATGTTTTTAAGTCAAAAAGACAATTTGGAAAACACGATTTAACATATCGCCTGAATTGTGTGCACGTTGAAATTCCAGGCTTCAATAAGAAGATTGGTCCAAACGCGGGGATAATTAAGAATTAAGTTTGCTACTCGATAGCACTTTGACGATGCACTTGAAAACAAACTCTGAGTGCATTAAACAATAATTTCGACCATTTACCTTAATAGAGATATTATTTCGGAATCATCTCTTGAAGGCGACGGGATAAAAACGGACGAATGCCGTTGTGCGGAGGAGAAGCGAGCAATATTCGGCGGAAGAGAACGAACTTTTAATTAAAACACCGTCGTCTTCGTCGCTGATGTCGCCGTCGTCATCGTCACCCGACCAGCCGGAAAGGAAAAGAGGCGAATCCTAATTGCGCTTCAGCAGCTTTGATTTTCTTCAAAGCGTCGTTGCAGTATAGGTACGAGGACAATATTATGGTAACACTTGGCCCAAATTGTAGAAAATCAACGGTATCTTGGAAATAATTTGCGGCCAATCTTTAGATTGCCACAATTACTGTCGTGTATATTACCAGCGTTCTTTCTTCTTTTATTAAGTGACTTCTTTTTCTTGGAATATTGCTTGAGCGAATGATAACGTAGAAAATTGCGATTAGTATACGTGGACGGCGAAAAAATATGTTTATCTGAACAGTTGATTTTCATATGGAATATAAAGGGTGCTCTAAATTATTCTGACATTATTATTATTATTATCAATGCTGCAATATAGATTAAATTTGGAAAGTTGTTTTTATTGCTGATGACGATGAAACTGGTTTCCTATAGAAGCAATCAAGAAAAAGGAACCAGATTTAGCCACTGCTTTGAACCGTTATCAATCCAACTGGATCCAAGGAAATCTTCAAAAAGCAGATGTTTTTAGAGTGGCAATCCTGGTGGGAAGAACCTGTGTGGATAAATGGAAAAACGCTGTTTGCCCTCCAACCCAAAATCAATATTGTCCTGTGGCTTTCCCAAGCTATAGATAGCTGTACATTTTCTTATATAATAGCTTTAATTGTTGTCTGAATTTTCTGTATACACTCAAACTGTTATACAGGGCCGCAAATTATTAAAAATTTTAATTTCCAAGTTGGGAACCTCACGAAATGTTAACGTCATAGTCCATTGCGTCGTGCACAACTTATCCTTTTCTCGGGTGTTATAGTTAAACAAGGCAGTATTTGCTGGAGTGTTACCTTGATTCTGAAATCATGGCATACTAGTAGAATGTGATGTTCTTTGAAATACGGTTTCCATAAAACAGTGAAGTGAAAGCGGTGGTAAGATGTACTGCTGCCTTCTGTGCTAGAAAAACTTGCTAAGCTCCCATGGAATTATACGCTATTGCGATCTGGAATACACTTTGGCGGAATAAAGCGAAATTAGACGTGGTATAGGCAGCTACAATCTTAGACATCTGAAAATAAAGACTTTTGAATGGATTTTCTCTGCCACGTTCCTTCTATTGTAGACAATTGTCGAAGTCGATTCCTAACCTTCTGGTGTAAAATTCTGGTGTAATTCGAAAACCTCGAATTACACCAGAATTAAGCGACAGCCATTGTGATCAATCGATCACATCAAGTGTTTCGAAAGGCAATCGCACAAATTGCTTTTTATTTTGAATGTGTGGAGCGATTTCCATTAATTTACCTTGTTGTAAACAGTCGAAAGCCTTTTACAAACCGCAAAATACATCGATGACCACTCATCTATTTTTACCAATAAAATGGAAACAGTATCCGAGTAGCGCTGTAGCAGTTGGACTTGCCTTGCCGAAATCCATGTTGCCTATCAGTAATGATGTTGAACTTCATTTAACTCAATTTAAGAATTTAATCTGAAAATAAACCTGTTCCGGGTTTGAACCGTGTCATGTCGTTTTTATTTTAACAAAAACAACATGACACGGTTCAAATCCGGAACACGTTTAGTTTAAAGCTGACTGTGGCCGTAGAAGCCTACGTTTTTAAGAACTTAACCTATCTAACATGTAATGTTCCAATATTTTAGAAGACATAGAAGTCAAAGCTAATGGCCTATAATTCGTGATCTCCGCAATTTGTTTCAGTATATCAAAAAAGATTAATTAATACCGAATTAGTTAATTAAATTTGCGTGATGCGGAGTGTGCCGATACTTTAGTGTTGTTTGCTATCCACTGTTAATACATTTAAGTCATTCGTATGAACTTCCGTTCATTTGTCGCGGATAAACTGATTCTCTTGTTACAAATAGCCTGAGTCAAATAAAACAATTCAGCTACAGCAATTGAACAGCTCCTTCGGTTCAATTTTGAATAAACTGTTTACTTAATCAAAAAAAAATTGCTCTTATGTTTCGTACATCCAGTACTACGAAGACTACGGATCAATTGAATTAGATAGTTTTAAATACAACTAAAATTGTTTGAACGTATTATTACATAAATAAATATAAAGGAATACACGTCCTTGTAATACTTCTCGACAATATGTAAAAATTTCAATAAATTATTTAGTCGGCCTATTTTCAAAATTGAGCATACCCAAAAATATATTATAATTCCGTATTCATGAATGCCTGTGAAATCCCCACTTAAGTAACATCAAAATCGATGCTTGTGCTTCCATTTAAAAGAACTGGTGATTAACATTAAGAAACAAAGTAAATCAACTCGTATAAAAAATAATTAGAAAAATTACAACTTTCGGGATGGAGTAGAAAAGAAAACGATCATTGCCGCTGATGTCGCTTTTAAGCAAGTTTTCTTAATGGCAATTTCTGAAGTGATTGTACGCACAGAATATCAGTAGGTAAGTGTTATTTCATGACATTTGAAACGGCTTTTCTTCAACGACTATCTAAACTTTTTTCGCTTTTCGACGACGCTTTTTTCGCTGCTCGTGTAATGTAATGAATAACATTGTGATCGCATTAAGCAGCTCTGCCGGCGTGTATAAGTTGCATAACAACCTCTGCTTGTTATTGGCGCAATATTCTATAGCGAAAGTTGTTAGGAGGTCAATGTCAAGCCTCTGCGAGTATTCACCGTTTTACTTTACGCGTAACTTCTGTTCTATATACATATATGAGATTAACAGCGTGTGCAATACTTCAAGGTGAATCAGCAACGTTAATTAACCCGAAGGATGAGTAAACATCGAATTAAGCGCTTTCGGCTTTAGTGCAAAACTTTCGATATCAGCATGTAGAGTATAACATGCGAACGATAATGGTTAAATAATAGAATTGTCAGCGAAGAAACTTGAGTCAGGGTTCAGAAAATTATTAAGATCAATTAACATTTTCCGTGGCCAGATTTGTTCGTCTCTTCAACGCACTGTATATATGCAAATATAAAATTAAATCCTTCCATGACCAATGGATATTATATACAGGATGTTTAATTGTCTCTAAAGTTTTTGTTTCTTATTCAATATTCTTCTTCAGTGTTTTCTATCTCTTGATAGTATTTAACCTGGTTCCATGCTAGTTCTTTGTCCTTTAATAATTTTTCCACTTTGCTATCTTTCAGTGTGTTTTCTAGCACTATCTATTCCCAGTTTCTCTCTTATGTTATTATCTCTTTGCTTCTCCATTAATGCCACATTTGCCACTTTTCTAAGGTATTTCATTTCTACTCTTGAACTCTTTTTTGCAATTTCTCTGTAAGGCCCCATGATTCGCTTCCATTAAACAGGGTTGGTAGATATATTGTTTTCTATACTGTCATTTTCTAATTTCCTTTTTATTAACGAAACCCGTCTTGATGTTGTGAAATAATCTTATTGCTGCAGTTATTCTGTTGTTAATTTCCTCTTCATGTTATCCTGTTGTCCTGTGTTATCAATTACTGCACCTATGTACTTAATACTCTGAACCTGACCTACCGTTTTTTCATTGCTCATAAGATTTATATTTTATCTTGTTGCTGTTTATCTTCATCTCTTTGTCTTCTAGTGTCTTAACCCATTTACGTACATTATGTTGTAAATTCTTCTCGTTTTTTGCCAATAACTGAAAGATACTTAGTTTAAATGAGAGAATACTAAACAAAATTAATAAAAAAACAAATAAATTGGAAAAATCTCATTAAGATGTTATAAACTTCTTATTTGAAAAATTTATTGTAGACATACGAGATAAAAATGGCCACAATCGATATATCTGCCTTCAGCCTTTTTTGAGAAGTTAACGAAAAAATTGCTCAACAAGTAACACCAACTGCAACGAAGTAAGGGGCGTAACCGCAATCTAAGTAGTGGCTTCAGTAGGTCATAAAGTAGAGCAGCAAGCCAGAGCCACCGTTTCCACAAGGAGGTCACATATTCTTTTGTTGTGAATTTTAGTTGTATAATAACACTACTTTATTCTATTTTTGAGGGCCCACTCTTGATAAAATCATATTTTTGTGTATTTTATATTTGTTACTATTCACAGTACCATCATTTATGTTTTTTCTTCTTTTGTAATAAAACGCTATTACTTTGAATTCAATTCTTTTATTTCTTGGTGCATGACTGCTACTGCCTGCAAATATTCCAAAAAGGAGTTTAAGAGGTCGTAATTATGCAGATTCAAAGTGTGAGCTGTGCTTTGCTAAATTTGAAAATTCTTGAAGGGATCTCGAAGGCTTAAAATGCCAAAAGTGGATTGGTGGCTTGTGCAACGAATGAAGTAAAGATCCCTATTTTGTGTGTTCGAGATGATGACGATGCCATGCCGTATGGGTGGAAGATTAACCGCTTGAGATTATCTTTGCACTTTTTTAACAATCTTTAGCTTTAAGTTAGTTTTGTTTCTTCTTTCTTGTTTCTGCTTTCAGAGGTTTTAGTTTTGAGTTTGTTTCTTCGTTACGACTGTTTTGTGTTCTTTGCTTCTGAAAAATTTAAATTATTTTTTGATTAAAACTTTTGTTTTTTACTTGAAATAAACAAACAAGTCAAAAAAATCACAAAAAAGTTTTCAAAAGGCAAAGTAACCACTGAAGAAGTAGCTAGAAAACCGTAAAAACGCTCAGTTAAGAGTAAATGTAACCTCTGAACTGGGTAAAGTTTGTCACCAAAATTGTTATTACTTTTTTTTTGTAAACTATATAAGTTATAATAATTTTGATCCCGTCAATCTATCCGCGATAGTCTATTTGCTTCAGCAAATTTATTTTAAAGCGTCTATCTTACGTGTCAAAGAGTCTGTGGTTGACAGTATCAAATTCATTTTATGCCAACCTATTATCAACAAGATCGGTCTTAGCTATAAACAGTTACAATACAGGAACGAAATATATCGAATCGAACGATTAATCTTGCTAGAAAAAATAATTCATCCAATTTAATTGATAATGACATGTCAAGAAGCTGTTATTGGATGCAATAAAATCCGAATTCGAAATTGATACATCACATATACCGTGGAATAAGAACTTATACAAACCACCGCAAAGATAGAGAATATCAAGAAAGGAAGGAAAAGTCATCGGCGCAATGATTGATGGAAGTCGTAGGACTCTAGTTATTTCCTTAAATAATATATACAAGTATTTCTGCGAGAGCAGAAAACGTACAAATGAGTTTCAATTTATCTTATATTCAATTCTGAATGTAATCTGTTTCTTGAAATTGACAGGTCGTAACGAAAGTCGAGCCGAAATGTGGTGAGTCAATGAAATCAATTGGTTATCAGGACGCCTCCGATACATCAACCCTGGCGGGTCTTAAATCTACTATCTAAAGTT
This sequence comes from Marronus borbonicus, assembly GCA_902655005.2. Taxonomy (NCBI): domain Eukaryota; kingdom Metazoa; phylum Arthropoda; class Insecta; order Coleoptera; family Scarabaeidae; genus Marronus; species Marronus borbonicus. The sequence continues at coordinate 6,718,656 of LR737394.1, read as the reverse complement.
CGCTTTCAGCGAAAACCGGGTGCCTTACAGCGCCGCCCTCGCCAACATGTAATCAATTACGTTATTTATACGCAAAGAAGTAGACTGATACATTGCGAATTCGTTGCAGTTCGCGGGTGCGCCCGTGGAAAACGAATAACATGTCAAAACGGGAGTATCGGGATGGAGGAAGATGGAATTTGTAAAACGGTCTAGAGACATTACTCTCTATCTGGCTTCAGTCGGGGCGGATCTGTTGAGTTAATACATAAATTTTTTTCGCGTGTTTTAAGGAATCAATGCCCGATGGATTCTAGGTAGTATTCCATTCAATACAGGTGCTCGGCCATAAGTATACGAAATATGACAAATACAAATGCTTTCGTATAGAATATTCCAGAATTTCCACTCGTTGAACAACAGACGTTAGAAGAAAATTCTGTTTGCGGAACTTGATTTTCTCATCAAATCTCAATTTGAATTCTCTTTATTTTTTATATTTTGTAATAATTTTGCGCACAATGCTATAATTAATGCTGAATTCATCACTACAATTTCGTTCTTGTTCTAGATTTACGGAGCATCGACATTGGCTATATGTTCGCTTAAATTTTAATAACCAAAATTGGTTGTTGCTCGAAATATCGTCTGGGAGTGAAACACATCACAAACGTATTCATGTGCTCAACTTACGTCCAAGCACGACTAATATATATTAGCGAAACTTGGTTGACGTTTTCTATGCGGTCTCAAGCCGGCTTTAGAATAGCGTAGAATTCATACCATTCTTTATAGATTGGGACGATGCTAAAGATACTATAATAGCCACGAATAGATCTTCTTTCAGGTGCAGCAAAGAGCCGCTCATAGATCATGATCTTTTGACTTATTGTTTCACCTAACACTTTTTCTTTAATCTACGTGTTGAGGGTACATTTTTAACCACTCTCGCTGATCAATGGCAATTGGTTACGTTTGGTGTAACTTTTCTTCTTTGCATTTGATAACATAGGCTGAATTACATGTTGAGCTGTTTATCTACTTACATCTGTTTTTTGTAAAACTTCGTAAAACATCTCTAAAAAATATAGATTCTCGTAAACGGGTAATACTACAAAATCTTTATAATTTCGTTTTTTATAAAAATGTACGACAGCAAGCAATGCAGGCCCGCCCTACGATTTCCAAATTTCTTAAACACCACCTTTCTACGCAGAAACAATAACAAGATTGTTGGAGTTAACAATGATCTATCTTGGCGGTATTCCAAAGAATCGTTTCGTATATGAGGAGCTGTAGATCATGCAAGGTGGATAACAAAGGAAATTTATGTCTTCAAGGTATTCCTGTTCCAAGGTCAATTTTGATTATGTGTACGTCCTAGACTGATTTCTGGCAACAGAAGCAATTAAAGCACCTCATTGATTATTAATTCGTCTGATGAAATACGGATATTGAACAATAAATCAGTGTGGCTGTTGCGAAAAATTCCTCCAAGCTCCAAGGTACTTAGTAGTTCCTGAAACTGCGCCTCTATTCCTATTTTATGACGATATTCCAAAACAACTAAGATAAATAGGCCTCAATTCATGCAAAAAGCAGATAAAGGTGGAGAAAAGAAAAAAGAAAAAAATCAACTTTCTTCCTTTGAAAATATCGAGCTTTCGTCTTTCGTAACCCTTGGTAGAAAGACCCTTGCACATAAAAATATAATGCTGGTTACAAGAGTAGATTTTCTCAACAGATAAAACGATTTGTTTTACAGATCACTGCAAAAAATCGTAAAACATACCCAACTGCTACTAAATCCTCTAAATCCTTGTCTTTTGTACATTGTGACATCCAAATACCTCACCGAAGCAGACCGCGATAACATAACTTGCCTTATCCTTACGTTATTAAGAGGCGCGTTAAATTTATTTGTGACCTACAGCATTTACCTCGAAAATCATGCGAAGTTTAGAGGCGGTTTGTAAGCACCCTTTCGCTTCTAGAGGACGAATGCAGAGCCATACTTCTCATGTTATCAGGATTACACGAAATATATAACTCCGGCGCCAATAATGACCTTTGGGAGATTTCGGCTGAGATGGGTCTTACTGAAGATCATATTTTATAACAAATGATGACCTTTGAAGGCTGTTCTCTGTCAATCTTAATAAATTATACTAAAACAGCTATAGAAACATTATTCTATACAATTTGAACACGAATATCTACTTTCCCAAACTAATAACTACTAATCAACACTCAACATACGGCAGTAAACAACATTGAATTATTTGGTTTGTGGAAGTTCGTATATGCTGCAAATATCAGTGCATTTACAAGTCTTCCCATGCAATAACACGTATTGGTACGTGTTTGCGACCATAATGTATTATAATAACTTTTGTCTCGTATGTACGCACAGATACGGTATTACTAATGCAGTAAACACTGTAACAATCATCGATTAACCTTCAAATGCGGTTATCCATTTCCGTAAAATTTTCGTAACCTAAAAAAATGTAGTTTATGCAAGTACATGAATCGAATTGCAAAATCCGATAGTATCCTCGTATCATCGTACACCATCGTACGCATTGATCGGTTCCCAAACCGCAAATCGGCAATTAATTATATTTTCGTCGGCAATGTGTCTCTTGCGGTGCGAACAACAACGGACGAAGGTATTATTGGATTAGATAAGGCACGCACATTGTTATGTACGATACGTTTTCGTATAAACGCTATTGTTATTCGTTGGATTCAACCTCGAATTGTGACGCATTAGGAAGCTCAGGTACAGGCACAATTAAATAAAGAGATTTAAGTACGCATCAACATGAATTTATATAAAAACAAAGCGTGATGATCTAGATTTATTTACGAAAATAACACCTGCGTTTGCAAGCTATTTTATAATCACCTCGGTTTAAAGGTTCGCGAGATAACATTTTGCGATCGTAATTTTAGGATGCTTTAGTAATGTTGAAACAAACAATTTTTTGGTCGTTTGAATTCATTAACATTTATAATTTGCTTGAGTGATAAGTAATGATCCATTTCAAGATTCCAAGGTGTTAATCGCCTATCGGATTAATACTTGGCTGGATTTATAAATGTTTTTCAAATCCTTACCACCATCACCACCCACCCCTTGATAAATAGCGATTGCAAGGAAATTGACAAAATATACGCACAAATCGTAATTTATGCGTTCCTATTAAGTTAGGAGAGGTCTGCCATAAGGTGACGAAGTGATACCTTTTCAGCTTATATTTGCTTCCACCTCATTCCTAACTAACCTAGAAAAAATGGAATAGCGTGCAATAAGTTCGCACAGCTTTAATATCCTTATATGCAAGAAGTTTTAACCTTCTGGAATTGTAACATTGCGCCTACTACATAAACAGTAGGAAGCTATAACTCTCTGAGGATCCTTAAAAGACATTTTTGTATGTACAGGCTGGTCGATAAGCAGCTAATCAGACACCTATTTTGTTACTTTAAATACACCCTGCGTATTATCACGGATTTGGTTTCATCGTCTAGAAATAAGTCAATACAACATGCATTCCATCTCCAGCTTTCGAGAATTTATAACTTCATCTTCAATCGCCAAAATTTGGATAACAAATTTTTTCCTTGAAAGTCCGATATACACTGCCGTTCAGAGAAGGTCGGTCAGTTGGTAAAAAAACATGAAAAGGTTACAGAAACAAACGAAATTAAAAACAAAATGCAATTTTATTGTATGTACAGGTAAAAAAAACAAAAATAAATAAATAAAAAGTTATTCTGGCCTAATATAACATACTGAACATTATACCGCTCGAACTATTCTAGGCATTCTTTCGATAAGTTTTGTTAAAATGGATTGTGGAATATTAATCCATTCATGTTGCAGAATATTCCGTAAATGTTCTTGTGAAGTTGGGCATATTTTTCGGATCCTCCTGTCCAGTTCAGCCCACAACAACTCTATAGGGTTCAAATCTGGGCTTTGTGGGGGCCATGTCATTACTTTCAGGGCGTGCTGTTCTTCTTGCTCCTTTAGATAGTTCTTACGCACTAACGCAGTGTGTTTTGGGTCGTTGTCATGCATGAATGTAAAGTTACGGCCTATTACACGCAATCTTGATGGCACTGCATGATTCTGGAGTATTGCAAAATAATTTTCCTTCCTCATTACACCCTTCACTCTGCATAAATCTCCCGTCCCAGCAAAGGAGAAACGTCCCCACACTAACGCAGAACTACGCCCTTGCTTCACTGTAGGCACAATGCAGTTCGGGATCACTTTTCGGTTTTGGATCTTCGGACATCGTCGATTTTGCCCAAAAACCTGAAACTTTGACTCGTCACTCCAAAGCACGTGTTTCCAATCATCTAACGACCAATCTAGATGAGAACGGGCCCACTGTAGTCGTTTTGCTCTGTTGCCCTGACGTAATAAGGGTTTTCGAATGGCAATGCGTCCATGAAGGTCCGCTTGTTGCAGTCGACGTTTTACCGTACTCGCCGAAACTTGTTCTTCACGGCCGCGATTGAATTCGGCTGCTATTTGTGGCGTTGTTACTTTTCTATTGCGTTTGCTTAATAATACAATTCTCAAATCTTCAGCTTTTGTTGTTTTCCTAGATTCTCCAGGACGAACACGATTTTCTATAGTTCCAGTTGTCCGATATCGCTTTATGATGTCATTTACTGTTGAACTTCTCATATTTATTTTTTCAGCAATTTGTCGCCCCGAATATCCTTCTTGAAACAGCGTAATAATGCGTGAACGTTTTTCTACACAGGTAGGCTTGCCACGTGCCATTTTGAAGTAAATTTTCTTAAAACTTTCGCGCAAAAACGACAGATGCACACCACCAACACACGTTTAACAGTAAAATGAAGCAAATTTATATCTTTACGCTTGTGATAAATAAACAAGAGTGATACTGCGGCGTATTTCCTAAATGTATTGCTCGTTAATAATCCCCAAACGACCCGTTTCAAAAGATCGGTACTTCCGAGAAATTCTTGGAATGATAATAAAAGTTACTTTATTGTGGTTGTCGCAATATTTCTACTTTACATAATAATTCATGGCTTTAATCCCTTAGAAAAGAGTGTATGCTTAATATTTTTCTAATTTTATGTATTAATAATTGTATACAGTGTGATATAATAGATTTTTATTGTATGACTGAACTTCACTGAACGGCAGTGTACATACTTGCTTCCACCTCATTCCTAACTAACCTGGAAAAAATGGAATAGCGTGGAATAAGTTCGCACAGCTTTAATATCCTTATATGCAAGAAGTTTTAACCTTCTGGAATTGTAACATTGCGCCTACTACATAAACAGTAGGAAGCTATAACTCTCTGAGGATACTTAAAAGATATTTTTGTATGTACAGATGGTCGATAAGCAGCTAATCAGACACCTATTTTGTTATTTTAAATACAGTACCCTGCATATTATCACCAATTTGGTTTCACCGTCTAGAAATAGGTCAATACAACACGCATTCCATCTCCAGCTTTCGAGAACTTATAACTTCGTCTTCAATCGCCAAAATTTGGATAACACATATTTTCCTGGAAAGTCCGATATATAAGTACATTGTGGACAGGATTGAATTACGTTCTTGGCTCTATCTAGATATTGCATTAGAACACCGTAACCTTCGTCCAGTGTTTCGTGTTTACCCGATACAGCGATTCGATCACAAAAGCGCCATGAAGCGCTACGATGAAGAGGTACCTCCTCCAAAGTTGCACAAATGCTTTCGACCAGGCTAAAAACATCAAATTCGAGTCTTTTGCAGGTCAGAATGCGCTAATTAATTGTAAACCTTACGAATTCAGTGCAAAACAGAAAAAGCATATTATACTGAATGGATGAAGTGATCTGGTTTAATACTTGTCAATACATGTTTCAACTTCCTAGTGTCTCTTGAATCGCGAAGACGATTTCAGTCTCTGTAGCTATGATATAGGCAGCCGTCTATCTATTGCTTCTTTCGCGTAACGCCTATAAATAATATTGTACCGTTGTACTGTGATTGCTACAGACTGCCTGCAGATACTCTGAAATAATGGATTGGCGAGCACCTCGAATATTTTAAACATTTCGAGCTCAAGCGCGACGAGTTGGTAACACTTGATTGAGCTAAAATTTTCAGAGGATGCTTTGGAATAAAGTTCTGCCTTGGTACTTAATCGTGTAAACAAGTGGCGGTGTAAATAGGTATTCCTACTAAGGACAATAACGGTTCGATCGGTAAATAAAACCTGTAACGGAATCCGGAAGTTTATAAACTGAATAGCGGCCGTGAAAGAATACGAATGTTAATATCGAAGATTTATTGTATACGGATGGTTATTAATAATGAATCAAAAAAAATATATACTCTATATGCTCAGCGATTATTCAAAAAAAGAATGCGCTGTAATAACATTTGGGAAAGCTCTGCTATTAGCATTCAAGGTTTATAAACATTATCAATAAAAAAAAAAACAATTGCACATAAATCACGCATACGTACATAATACAAAGTCAGTAACTTATATAATAGTAATCACATATTTAACGTTTGCAACTCGTTAGGAACCAGAAAGAAATAGATTTCAGGGTCATTAACCAAGTTTGTGTTGCGTTTGGAATCAGCATCGTGGCGCCAAAATAATTCTAATTATAATATATGACAACTCTGTGGCAACCGTTGTTATACCATTAATTATATCTTAACGCGGAATGGCATTAGTGAAGCGGTGAAAGCGAAATATTCTGGCAGTTACTGTAATAGCCACTGCTAGCGGCTTCGGCTCGAATGAAATACAACACCGAAACAGTGCGTTTCGTAAGAGAACTAACGGAACGAGCTTTATGAAAACACATCTTACGCATATATATTCCAGTAACGAAATAGAGAAAACAGAAGAAATGGTAACGACATAAGTCCGAGATAAGCGTCCGTCATCGTAAATAATATATCGTTAATGCAGATACAGTTTTAATAACGACATTAGATACTTCGTAACATTAAGAGGAGTTAGCTTGTGTCACGACCAATGGTCAGTAATGTTATCGAATTGCTTCCGTAAGAATTAGAAACTAAAATGAATGGCAAATTGCGCACAGTATTTTCGACCATTTACTACGCTACATTAAACCACTTAATTACTGCACAAGTGTTTTGCTCTGTTTAAGTACGAAGTTGCTCGTGTTCTCCATTATTTCCAGTGATTCTCTCAGTATGTGCTGAGCTGACTTGTTTGGTAAATCTTGTCGACGATCTGTGTAAGCACAGTAAGACGATTGAGCAGCTAATATCTTCAAACAAGGAGCTGTTATCTAAGCTACAACCTAACAGGATGTAAGAGTTGCGCAGAATCAACGAACATCAAAGAGATGCACTATACAGTAAGGTCCCGTTAAACGGCTGTTCGCTTTGCGACGATTCACTTTTACATCCTGCGCAGAAACAATAAATCGCGCACCAAGAATCGAACCTGCGCTTGCGCGATGTAAATGTCAATATAAAATGCGATACGACATAGCAACCCGTTGTTATTTAATTTGCGTGTCTCCCAATTTTTGTGGTTCGACCCTGACTAATTAAAAATACATGCGTAATGTCTGCGCGCAAAAATAAAACCACTTTCGGCTAAAAGAGCACGAAAATCTAGAAGTTCAGAAACCATTAGTGGTTACAAGAATGGAAGCTGGTTAAGCACGTTCTAGTATTTGCAAATCATTTGATTTAGCACCAGATACTGTCTCAATGATAGCACCTAATGCTGAAAAAATAAAAGCGTCGGCACAGCAAATCATAAAATTAAAAGCGACCAAATTGTTAGAAATTGGCAGAAATTGTCCCATGGAAAAATGGAGCAATTATTAGAATTGTAGGTAGATCAACAGAGAATTCTTCTTTGTTTGTTGACATTGAAGAAAGGGAAGGTGGAAATGAAGCATTTGCAGCTGGTAAAGGATGGTTTGCTAGATTCAAACAACACTCGCACATCCATAATGTGAAAATTAGTGGCGGGGCGAGGGAGCTGTCAGTTCATATATTGAAGCAGTTCGTGGATAGACTAAAACCAGATCTCGATCTTAACGTAGACGTAGCTGGTCTGTACTGAAAACGGATGCCTTTCAGAACCTATATTTCACGGGATTAAAAACCTGCTCCTGGCTTCAAGGCAGCGAAAGATCGATTAACTTTCCTTCTTGGCGATAACCCATCAATGACCTCACAATTAAAGTTGCTACTAGTACTAATACATTCTGAAACACCTAGAATAATGAAAGGTATGCTTAAGTCACATCTGCCTCTGGTGTGAAAATTCAATAAAAAAAAAACCTGGGCGACAGTGTTTTGAAATTTTGCGACGAAAAAAAAATATGCCGAAAAGGTTCACCTGAACATTCGCCAAACCTCTTAACTCCACGTCCTTGCTTCAATCCATAGACAAAGGTATTATTGCTGCAGTCAAGGTCGTGTATCATTTCAACAAATGATTCGTGAAATCGACACTTCAGCCATCGTCCATAAGCAATATTGGAAAGACTACATTCTAAAAGCCGGTAAATCAATGCGGTGTGGGGAGAAGTCGTGAATCTTTATGGGAAGGGTGTGTGGCATAAGATTAGGTCTCATCACTTAGTTGGTAGCGAAGATGTTCAAGAAGTAAACGACGAATAAAATAGTTAAATTGGCAAAAGAAGTTAGTCTTGATAACGTTGAACCTGAAGACATCACAGAACTGCTTCAAACGCATTAGCACAACACCTAACAGCTCAATAAACAGATCAAGCCGATGATGAAGAAGAGGATATATCTGTTGTGAAACCAATGCTGATAAAAGATCTTCAGAGAATTTTAGTTGCTACAGATACTGTCGCGCAATAGTTATGTGAAATTGATCCAGATTGGGATCGTAGCTCTTTTGGTAAAAAGAAGTATTAATGCCATGCTGCGTCCTTATTACGAAATTCTTAAAGAGAGAAAAAAAAACAGTCAACGCAAACGATATTGCATTCTTTTTTCGAAATTATTGAATTTTTCTTCTGAAAAATAAGATTCTTCATTTTTTTTTGTTGCTCTTATGTATTTAATCATAAAAACATTTATATACATACATATGCACATATAAGAAACTTTTACAATGAATATTGGCCGTTATATCAAATTAATTAGTTGGAACCTTTCTCACTTAATTACATTAAAAAATGTCTTTCGACGATTAATTTCGCGACAGTATTCCTGGTCTCCCCATCGTAAAACGAGATCCTACTGTATGTGATTATTGTGTTGCCTTGCAGCAAGTTTCTGAAATGTTCCAAATCGGCTTAAGAAGATCAAGTACCTCAGTTTTAATCTAAGCTATGCTTCTTATTTGTATTAGACGTAAGAGTCCGATAATGTTCTACCGTACCCATGTTATGTACAGGATACCGAAGGATGAGCGGTGTTTATCGATATTTTCGAAACAAGTCTTGTTGTAGCAATGAGAAAACTCTTATTTCGAAATATAAATTGTAATTATGTATTTAAAATCAATGCATTATGAGTGCACCTACTTAGCGGTACAGTATGTACGAAAACAACTCGCCTCAGCAAATAAAAGTCACACCTTTAGGATTTTTTCGTGAAAGACCTTCTGGAAAATTGACACTTTATTATCGCATGTGAGTTTCAGCTTATTTTATTGCTTTTGCATTCTATGACGAAATCTCTCTTCAAATGGATCAGCTGGTCAATAAACATTAACATTGAACCATGACATATAGAACGTAGCATAATTATGAGACTTTTCTTAGGTACTAAATTAAATATACGATATTATTAAACTAATACGCTTTGGATACCAAATTGCACATAACGTAGGTAACGTGCTTGTACATATATCCACATACGGATTACATCTAGCTTGAAATGCTACGGATAATTCTATTCTGTATCGCAATAATGTGTTCATTTTTTGAGCACGATAACATCAAAAAGGTTCATAGTCGGCATGAACGGCGCGGGTACTGCGTAAAAATTTACGTTTTTACGCCGGACAATAATTTCGAAACTATCCGTAGCGTATACGGCCGAGTATAGTATTTGCACAGTTAATAGAGCATACGCATATGTCAATGCCAAAATGCAAATAACTTATTTAACCTCGTTTCAGCGGCGGTCTACGCGATTACGTAAAAAATTATCATCGAACCCCGGCGCGCAAAATGAAAGCATAAAGTTTAACAAGCCGTAAATTGCAATAAAACGCTAAGCGATTTTCAACAGGATGTTTTCACATATTTTTTTTTTAATTAGCTACCCACCGCAATTTGTATTTTTATAACCTCATTGTAAAGGTTTATAGAGTTTAGGGTAAGATTAATCATTGGACTGTTTTTATTTAAAACGAGTATAATAAACATTGCTAACAGAAATAGATTGAAATAAGGAAAGTTTCCGTTTATATACCGGGTGATTTATACCAGGAGGCGAAAAATGAAAATTCGAGATTAGATTCTAAGCAAAAAGTCTAAAATAAGGTTTTCAGATACTTTGGATAGTGTTCCTAGGTGTGGGCGTAAAAAAGAATACAAATATTGTCAAGAATGAAGTTCAGTAATAAAGAATACGCCGACAATATTTTTGTTTATCGCTTTAGCAACGGCAATGCTTTAAGAATATCAAAGAAGATTTCCAGATAGACGTCAGCCATCTCGCCGTGTATATTCCGATGCATATCAAAGACTGCGACAACGTGGAATCGGTAGTCGTCGTACTGGCGGTGTAAATCTACGGTACAACGGCTGCAACAGGAGAAGTTGATTGACGAACCAGGAATTTGTATCAGAAAAGTTGCCTCCCATCTGCAAATTTCTCAGAACTTCGTTTGGACGATTTCAAACAAAGGAGGCTTGCATCACTACCACTATCAGCGTGTCCACGACTTACAACCAGGAGATGAAGTACAAAGATTAGTATTTTCGCGATGGCTTCTCAAGAAGCACGGGCAAGATCCTAACTTAATTCGTTCCATTTTGTGGTCCGATGAAGCTACTTTCACCAGAGTCGGTAACTGTCATAAGGAGCATATATGGCCAGCACAAAATTCGCACGCATTTAAAAGACATCGTTTTCAATTACAACAGATTTTCAATTAACACGTGGTGTGGGATTTCCAACGATCGTCTGTTACCAATATAAATTCTGCCGCATCCGTTTAAGTACTGCGTCCTTCTTAGAATTGTTGGATAATCACTTGTACGGGTTTTAGCAGATATTCTATTGCGTAATGAGTTATTGTAGAATGGCTAGACAACCATTTAGTAGAAGGTCGATAGGTAGGTGCGGTGCAATTCAGTGGTCTGCTAGGTCGCCAGATCCAAATCTACTTACTTCTGGGGCCACGTAAAACAACTAGTTTAATTGTCAATGCTGCATTTGAAATTGGAAATGAAGAAGATTTTGCTGCAGTTTATAATTCGTTGCCTTTACGTTGCCAGACTGGCATCGCGACTGCCGATGGACTTTTCGAACATTAGTTGTAAGTTAAAGTAATTGTGTTGATTTCTGTGTAACCGTTGCAGTTATTAAACATCCTGGTATAAATCATCCTGTATATCCAGTACAATACATTATTCTATAGTTCGAAAAATTGATTGATTGGGCAATTAATTATTTGAGCTAGACGTCGGTACCGAACACAATTGGCTATGCGTATCAATCTTAAAATATACATTGATTGAATAGTTCCTGAAAGTTACACGTTGTTGATGCCAATTTATTGCATGACAAACTACATTATTTGGTGTTCATACTAGTATTAATTATAAGAAAATACATATCCTTTATGAAATCCTTATGCTGGTTTCAACAGTACTTTTCTTCTTGATTATACAGAAACTCATATTCCAAGTTATTAATTATTAGTTAAGCTGGCAGTGCTTTTGCTGCTGGTTAATATGCAATTAATAGAAAAAGATTCAATAACGACCTCTTGTAAAAAAGTAGAGTTTAATTCTTCAAAAGGAACAGCTTATATATTTTGCACAATGTTGAAAAGGTTTATAAATATGACTAACATTAGTAACAAAACAATTACAATTACGATCTAATAGATAAAGTAACCTAATAGCTTACGCCTGGGTGCCATTTAACAATTAAACGTCGATGAAGACATTTATACAATAATAATAATATTTTTATCTATTAGATCGTGACATGACGTTGGATACAAAATTCATCATATATTGTAATGTTTTTGATAGATTAATTTAAAGAAATTTTCAGCATTTTTACAAATGTCAGAAATTTATTAAAATTGGGGGTCGTGAATCCGGGAATGCCCCTAGACACTCTGTCGGCAAATGAAAGTTTTGTTTGAGGATAGTTGTTAAATGTTGTAGCCTTCTTCTACATAAACACAATATTCTTCAAATGCACTTTTAAATAGTGGATCGAAACTAGGAAAATTGGAGCAACTTCTCAATATATTATGTCCGAATGATATCTCGACATAAAATTCCAAATAATAATTAATTATTGTTAGTTTCCTTGCCAACGGTTTGGTTTTCATAGATACCAATGATAATTCTTACCAATTTAAAATATACGATTATTGAATTGGATTCCGAAACGAACGATTTTGCTGTAGTGTGACACAATGTCGCAAATGCTGCCGGGATTCTGTGTTCTATTAAGACATATTTGAACACATGCAAGACTACAACGTTAAATTGTGCTGAGAATTTAGATGATATGAACCGAAAGACATTTAATTGACATTGATAACCTTTGTACCACTAACGTATGCCCTAGAACTTGCTGTAGAAATTTCGAATGTTAACTTTCGAATAAGAAAATGATATATATATATATATAAGTAGTTAATATACGTCTTCCCCACGCTTGTCGTTGGTTGGACTTCTATTAACTTTAATATTAACTTTATTATTTTTACGCCCCAAAGATATTCGGCTCAAAACAGGATTCTTTCCCTAGGGATCGGGCTTCCTACCAACAGATGGACCCTCACACCCGATAGGTGTACAATGTGAACTTAGCAAAGGAGAAATGGCTATGGCGCTGATGACAGCTAACCTCGTCGTTTTTAATAACATTACAATATATAAATATGATTAAAGGACAATGCAAGTAAATAAGTAAAAGCAAATAGCTGACACAATGACAATGCAAAAGTGAAATCCAGCATAAAACACATTAAAATACCTGCATAAATAAAATAAAGTTACATATTGCCAAGAAACCCGATCCATATGCTCACCAATGGTGTAAACGCAATTCGTTTGGAGGTATCCTTTGATCTTGTTCTTAAAAAGTTTCAAATTACTTTAACACATAAAACGGGGGGAGTATAAAAGCATGGATTCGACACTCTCTAAACAATGGGCGACAAGACGTAAGTAATGGTACCCTTCAATATTACACATGGCGCGTTCTTGAATGCGAAATACCAATGCAAACCTCGGATCAGCTCCCCAGCAGGCAATGCCATACATAAGCGTTGATTGAAAGCAAGCATATAGTAATAATTTATTAGAACCTCCCTATCTACAATATGACGTAGCACTATGTACCTCTCGACACTCAAAGGAGGTTCGGAATAGAATTTCAACAGCTTACTCTAAATTTTAAGCTACAGGCGTGTATCTTTAATGCAAACTAAAAACAATTATTTATTTCAGAACAGCGCAGTCTGTAGAGCTTTTACATCTAATATTGAATTTAAAAAAATATACATGCTGGTCTATTTTAAAAAAAATAATAAATTTAGATTTTTTACATAAATTCAGTTGTTTTTCTGTTAGTCACCAACAAAAACAAATTGATAAACTACAATGTAACCGATTTTGTGGAACCATTAATACCGGGTCAGATCAGTCAATGTGGATGACAATTAGCTGGTGGAAGTCAAACTTTTAACTGAAAAGATATTAATTAGGAACAGGCTTCAATACGATACAGGTAGAAAAATGGGTATTAAATGAATATTAACCAATCACAATTTCAATATCATCCAGATCCCATGACCATTCTTCATATGGTTTTTGAACAAAATAGTTTTGTTACTGTGCAGGAATGAAACGAGGATATTTTTTAAGGTAATCAATGTCCTGCTTCTGGACAATATGAGCCTCAACGTGAAAATGGCGTGACTTGTCTAAAATATCCTGGTAATACCCGCATACTGTAAGGAGAATGCTCAACTCAACAATAAATTATTATAATCTTCTATTTTTTTATTAAACCTTAAACAACTAAAGAACAACGGCTCACGGTAACTTCTAGATTCTAGACCGTCAAAAACCTTGTACCGATGTAATAACATTTCTATGCAGTAGTGCAGGACAGTAAAATTATGATTTAAATTTCACTCATTACAATAATAGTATCCTTGCAATGCATCGTTGCTGCAGAATACAAGTAAAGAGTTCCTCTAATTTAGGATTTCATGAGGATCTAGGTTAGTTGTCCTTTTATTATACAGAATTTTACAACAATTTGTTTAATTAATATTTTTCTTTCTTAAAAACTAAAATAGACTCCAGAATCAACGAAGATAACAGATTAGGAAGCACTGTTTGGTTTATTAATATTATGATCTGGTAATTATCAAGATATTCAATAAAAAACCAATGAATGAGGGTAAAAGCGAAAACAATATTTTCCAAAGATATGTGCAGAGTCCCATTATACTGCTCCAGCGGGAAAACTAATGGTACAAAACCAAAACTATGATCACGAGACGAATTGAGGATTTTCGAATCTTAATCAAGGGGCTTTTGCCTAAAAATTTGCATAAAATAGTATGCGACACGCTAGGATGGATCTAAAATAAATAGTTTTCAATACACTATTTATTTGTATTCTTCAAACAATCTATATTTTGTTGCAGGAAAATCCAAATTAAATTAATGGCTTCAATTGAGCAAATCATAAAGCAACAAGTTGGATATAACATATTTACAAGAGAACGAATGTCTTGTGTGAAATAACTCTCTTGGATTAAACCAACATTCTAAATTCAAGAGAATAATCTCTTTCAATAAAATAGGACTCTAGAAGAAATTCTATTTTCTTACATACAGAAATTTTTTTCCTGCATGAAGCAAAAAGATTGGGATACCTTCTGACCTGTTCTTGTGAATCTAGCGCAAGTACTAAATTTAGTTGTTACATTAATTGTAAATTAACAATTATCTTTCGGCAAATGTTAGTTCATAATTGGCTTAAATTTTAACGTTATTTAACTAATTTCTAAATCTACTTAACGTTTTAGCTTGAATACTTCTAACCAACTTTGTACGATTAATCAAATTCAGAGTAAATTACATCCTCATTTAGCATTATTAATCTGACAGACATGATTCGAACTACCATTGCACACCCGCTGATGTTTACGGATTGCAAATTATATGCACCATTACGATTCGAGTAGGCTTGCATTGTTTAAATTTACGCATCCGTGCATTATGTATTCGAACATTCTGCTTATTCAACCGTGAATTCCATTAATAACAACCGTTAATTATGGACCAAAAAGAGTTTAGAACGATTACCCGTACATCTACGTGTCTACTCCGACTGATGGTTTAATTTTAATTTATTGCGTTGGATCTTAGTGGGAACCTACTTATTTTCGTTTCATGTAATCAAAACTATTAATTATATAAAATAACGCTAAATTCGTTAAAAATAATAATTAACGGATACCTAAATAGAAAAATATATGAAAATGTTACCTAACAAAATTCGAAGTTGTTACTGACGGATCAAATAAAATTCTTTTTTGGATTTTCAGATAATAAAAATCACTATGAGATCGAAAAATTGTATATCTCAATACGCAGATCGATTGTACATCAATTGAAGTCCTAATGAGCATAATGCACACAAGCTATTTGAGTGCTTCGACAATATTTGCCAGAGTTACGCCTTTCTGACTCGTTTTTCCATAGCCGCAAGATTGGTTTGAGGTTGGCCTAAACGCAGGGGCGGTGGGTGATGATGTAAACTAGAGGTCACGGATAGCGATTCGATTCTCTCGTGTACTTTCCTTGCATTGCACTACGCAACGAAAACATACGAGGAAATCGAATCGTTGTGCGCGCCCTTCCTAATTACAATCGAGACATCCAGGCAGGATCTGGTTCACGAGTGCTAGCCGTCTTGGTTTGCCACATCTGCTGGTTTCCTCTTTTTCACCTTGTGGTCGGTCCCGTTTTGAGTCACGCGTGAAGCTCTGACATCCTCGAACCTTCCTCCAGATGGCGCAAACAATTGCTGCGATCAGCTCCCTTGCTTTCGGCGGATCCAGATCGCGTCTAAGCGTTTCGGCGCTTACGTACTCATTCTTGAGAGCCTAGTTTGCATCCTCTCCAGAAGTTGTCAATTCGTTACACGGTCCGTCACATTGCTTGCCTATTCGAAAGATATTTGTATATAGTGATATTGAACGGCATTGGTCTCGCAGCCTTAACATATTTAGGAATTGAGTTGTACAATTTATAAGTATTGTAGGAAAATGACCTTCGAAAAAGTACGGTATTACATTCCAAAATCAGCCGGTCCTCAATATACATTTCACACTGCGTCGAAGGTAAGTCCTGTAAGCGCAAATCTGCCTCAGGTAATTCTCGCCGCTTCAATGATCTTGGATATGATCGATACCGAAAGGTGTTATCGACAATAAGGCCCTGGGATCCCCTCCCGAACAGAAGCACGGTACCCTTAGCAGGATTCATGGTCATCAGTAAACCCTCCGACTGACCGGAGGTCTGAATTGATCCGATTAACAGCACCCTTCAACTAGCTAATAGGAAACGATAAGTATAGCTGCGTATTATCAGCATACATGTGTATCTTGCAGAACTGATTACAAGTTGGCTGGTGTATATAGAAAACATTAGAGAATCTTGGGGCAGCCCGCAACTCGTCGATAATGAATTCGACCTAGTACCATACAACTACACCGATTGAGTTCCTTCGATATGATGAAGAACGGTTAGCATCAGATCGTGGCTAATGGTATCAAGCGCCTTACTAAAATTTAATAAAATTAGTGGTATATCATACCGACCACCTTATGAATTTTTATTTTAGTCTGTAAGACATGTTTACGTTCGAACAGCTTCTTACTGGGGGCTAGACCCAGATATAACGTGTCTGGTGGTATCAGGGATCCGCTGCTTTCCTCGCGAACAGCACCATGTACATACGAAAATCGATCGACTGTCCAGGCCTGAAACCAAATTAGGTTTCTGGTATGATACACCTCGACGTCGAACATAAGCCTGGAAAAGATCCGTAACCCTGCGCATAAATCATTTTCTCCCCAGGTTTAGCGTTCATCACCATGCTTTAATACCGTGTTAACTATCCTTAAAAAGTGCTGTATGTGGATGTTTGGCAGCACCTTTATGGCTTAGTTAGGGATGGCGTCCAAAGGATAAGCTTTCCTGTTTTTCAACTGCCTACTGATTAAATGCAGTTCCTGAGTCGAGGAGGGGTCCCTCAATATCCTCAATTGTGAAGCGCAAAATGCGCTCTATGTCTGGATCTCCAGAGTAGTCCACCTGATCCCTTTTCGGTTTCTGCAGCGGTTTATATAGATTTTGTTAAAACTCTATTTGTTCCCGAGGTTTTATTAAATAAATATGTCTTTTCGGCCAATGATAATTTCTTCGGATCATGTTCGTTTCAAATGTATTTTTTTTACAAATACAAATACGCGGGGAATAAATTCTACGGTGTCTTTGCAATAATTTAATTAATTTCATTAATTTCTCGTCAAAAATAAATGAAAGCACGATGTAGAAACGATTTTCTCGGTAATATCCCGCAGTTTTACACAGGTTCTCTTTCGTGTCACCTGCAATCGTAAATTAATATAAATCTTATTTTCATGTTCACGCAAGCGAAATTTATAAATGTGCAAAGCGTGTAAATTATGAAAGGCAATCATGTTAACTTCGTGTACGGTCAAGAGGTGGAAATTTCCAAAGCATTTTTTAAAATGATTTCTTTAATACCGCCGTTCGAATAAATACATAAATAATTACCAAAAATTGCCCGTTTCCTCTAAATACCACCCGGTTTTAAATTAACCGACCGCGCAATAATTCCGGCGTAGATTTACAATGATTTTTAATAATTTGCGGTCGCTCATTCGTATTGCTCGATTATATCGGTTTACGCAAAAGGTCAATTAATGAATTTATAATTTAATTGTGGCCGATTAGTTATAATTAACCTAAATAACTTCATAGTTCTAACATCTGGATCGATTTTTGTATACCTTTTCACGGCTGCTTACAAAATAGAAACTGCATGTTCATCTGTTCTGGGTATTAATACTTAATTGGATTGAAAATATCAGTTAAGTGAAGCGTTTAATCCAATTGAGATACATTTCTGCTCTGAATATAATGTTATATTATCGTTTCTGCGTAAGTTTCGCGTAAAGTTCTTTAGTTTGTGTTTTATTTTCGTTTGTAATTTTCTTATGTACAGGATGTTGCATGTAAGTAGTTTCTAACTATTGATGTCATCTTTTGAAAAGTTTAAATTAAAATATTTATGTCTTTTTGGAACATTTGAATCTGAGGTGAGTTCAATCAAAAGAATAAAACTAAAGTTACGTAGGTATATGGAACATCTCCAAAATTTTATAAATTAGTTTAACAGGATCTGATTTAAAAAATAATGTAATGGTACCTCATGAACGATTTATTTAGTATAAAAACGTAGGCTTCCACGGCCAGAGTCAGTTGAAACTAAACGTGTTCCGGGTTTGAACCGTGTCATGTCGTTGCTTAAAATAAAACTCGACGTTCACATGCTGAGTTACCGCGATCAACTGCTTTCCGTTCAGTTAGTTTCGCCTCTGGCGTGGTTCACACGTTGAGTTACCGTGCTAACTGTTGCCATCACCCTCCTGAAGAAGCCCCATACGATTGTGGGCGAAACGTCGAGTTTTATTTTAACCAACGACATGACACGATTCAAACCCGATTTATTTAGTGTTTAGATGTTTAGTGTTTATTATCGCTTATTTTTATTTCATACAGTTGCAAGTTTGCGAGGTAAAGCAGTGTTAGTCCCTTCGCTCAAAGTTTCTCCAGGTTACACTATACAACATAGGTTTTGCCACGGGCAGAACAATATATGATTATTATGTGCCTTTTGATGATCTTTCTAAACATGATATCCAGTTTTTGCGTTTTAAGGCTTTAAATTTTTTTAATTAAAATTAAATGGATGTAGTTTTAAACTTTTACACAATACTTACACATTGCGATATATGAATGTGTCTTGTGGACCCCTAGTTAATCCTCAAGGTGTGTCGCCCGCCCCTACACATTAAATTCAGCTGGATGAAGATTTTTGTAACGGCGCTTAAGAAAAATGAGCGAATTACTTGAACGAATAGTAAGCTATATTAATTGCTATGACTTGCAGAAGAATTTATCAAATTAACGTAGCAACTGTTAAAGTTCGACGCATACGCTTACACAGATTTCGAAAAATATGCAGCAAGTTTTGTGCCACTCTTGTTTCCTGTATGTGCCTGTATGTTATATGTGACTAAGAAAGCCTTAAATAAAAATATTGAAATATCAAGAGAGACAGCAATTAGGTAAAATATAACGAAATCCATCTCACGTGTTTGCTTTAATGCTAGAATGTTTCAGTTACGTAACACTAGCTTCATTCCTTCGTCATTATTCTTTATTATTTTAGTTAATTTGGGCTTATTCATAAAATTACACTACTCTTTAATATACCTTTAATAAAGAGTACCAAACTGTTTTTTTAAACTAGCACTAAGTTTAGTAGAAATGTCTTTCGGGTGATGTCGCGCTTCTTCAGAAGATTTCTAAAGACAGTCTTTAATCAAGTAAAATATTAACTACACGACATCACCCGAAAGACATTTCTACTACGGATTACGGTCGTGAAAGCCTACACTCAACTATAACAGTAAGTTTCCTCAAATCTAAAGTTATATATAAACTCTTAGTGAATAAACAATAAACATGCGACAGGTATTTTTCAACAATTAGAAACAGTATCTTAAAGACGTTGCGCATATACGATATTCTAATTCAATTATATGCTATTACACGAAAACGCGACAATTAAACCTTTCTGTTGCATCGAAACCTTACGCTGGCTGACCAGGTGCACTGATACTGCTTCATTTAGACTAATCTGGTGAATATTAGTATACTTACGTATTAATTAGTACAGGCAAAACATTTCTCTGTATCGTACATGAAGCCTTAATATGTAAATTAACGAGAAAATACTAGCTTAGAATGTATTAGTGGAGTTTAGTATTCAATAAAGAAGATATTTTGTGAATTTATACATTTGAAAATTGATATGTAATTAAAAGATATTTTTCCGGTGTAGATTCGGCGTTTAAATGGAAAGTTTGCAAATAATAATGTTCTACGATAGATGAATTGGTGAAAAAAAAAACTAATCTCAAAGATTTGACGTTTATGGTACAAGCCCTCTGTATCCTAGCGCGTTATATAAAAATACCCTGCGTTCTTTGAAATAATCGAACCTTGAAATAAATTTGGAATACTACAATTACTCTGAAAGTATATAACACAGCGGAATACGTCTTCTTTCAAAGGCAACATTTGTTACCGACAGCTTTGGTTACACATTAATCACGGTCCACTAAGATACACATTCTATATTAGCAACGTTTCCTATTTTAACAATTTAATTTATAATCAATTAGATTTGTCTTCGTTAACAATACAATATTACAGCACGTAATATGCTATTCAAGTTTACGATCCAGCTTTTGACGAACTGACATTAGGGAGTATCCGCAACGGTAAAATATGGACATTTCCTATCGGACTTGACGACTTGTTAAAAGGTGGTATTTAATTTGCGAAATTATGACAGAAATAAAAATAGAATTTTCCTTTTCTACCTTTTCCATAGGTGGAAGTTACATCAAAGGCGAAAATTAAGAACCAGGCAAATGTGGAGCGAAGAAAAGTTATTCGGAATTATCGTTAGCTGGAGATATGTTTATCTAATAAAACCGCGGGGATAGATGGAGCGGCGCCAGGAGTCACGTCAGCCGCTGGAAAATTGAAAACAGCTTGGCTTGCTAACGCCTTGGAATATTTCGAATCTAGTACTAAAATGTACAGAAATTTTATTTTTTTGATACGATTTCTCACAAACACAAAAACAAGGATTTGCAGTGTTAAATATAGTTAAAGTTTCAGTAGTTAGGTATCTCACTACTAGAATATCTGATATTTCCAATACTGGTAGAGATCCTCATATAAATCTAATGATCATGCTTTGTAATGGTTATAAATTAAAATCAGTCAAAAAAATTTGGATGCAATTTGTAGGCAACTCGTACCATACTACGGCTAACCCTTACGTTGCATATATAAATTGCTCAATGTAAATCTTTCTTGAACTGCACTGTTGCTTCACTGCAACAGTTCAGTATTGCTGCTGAAGATGATAGCTTAGCTATCGAAACGTGCGTACAGTTTCAGTGAAGTGTTTGTGGTAAGGGGTGGTAGTGTTTCAGTACTAGACCCCTAGTATGCAATATCGTCGGACTTACTAGCATCATACGAAGCTTCTAATCGACAGTTTAATAATTAAACTTATAAACAAAAATAACGTGTTCGGAACGACTAATAAATTAATGAAAAGTAATGGTCTGAGAGAGGAGGCCAAAAAGAGATGTGTGCATACAACTATGTTTCAGAAATGACTCGCAATCCATAATAGGTAATTAACTGTTACGGAGCAGAAGCTAAAAATCCCAGAAACTGTCCATAACTATAAGATATGCAGAATTTAAGCTTAACAAATTTCGTTAGATGTTCGTTGGTAAAGTTTTTCTATTCCCGTAATTTCTCCTTTTCTATCATGTATTAAATCCTCCACGAAGAAAAAGTCTAAAACATCTAAAAGCTGTCTTCAGCTTACGATCTACGACCGCCACCTCAAATCCACCATGGATACCTTACTTTAATCCTTTCGCTCACCATACATTGAGATATGGACAACCTTTTCCTATTTTTTTCCTATGTAACTCGACATTCAAGCAGATTGTCCTAATCTGTGGATATCGCATTCTTTCAATTGAGTATATGTGCTGCCATGTAAAGTCTAATAAGAACATTATTCATTGAATTCAAATATATTTTAAAATATAAAACTTGTATTGCATTGTAGTATTTTTTTTCAACGATTTTAATTCGTTCATGAACGAAACGTTTAAAAAATTAAGGACATGAAATGGTGCTTCAACCGCAGCTGCGCACAGATCGCGAGTTTTCTGATAATTGTGGCTGTGTATTTTCCAAAAAACGTTCCCCTATTTTACAGCATCTGCATCGTTTCCTTTACAGTGTTCGAAGAGATGGAATCTGATTTTTGTAAACCTCTATTGCTTCTGTCACATTGTAC
Source organism: Marronus borbonicus (assembly GCA_902655005.2). Taxonomy (NCBI): domain Eukaryota; kingdom Metazoa; phylum Arthropoda; class Insecta; order Coleoptera; family Scarabaeidae; genus Marronus; species Marronus borbonicus. The sequence continues at coordinate 6,696,191 of LR737394.1, read as the reverse complement.
CAAATATTTATACGTTGTACTAGCTTGCGAACAACTAACCAAAAGTAACGCAGTTTTTTACATGCTCGAAGGTAGACCTCTGATGTATTCAATCTATAGATTCCATATGCCTAGGGCTTTCGCTTGGACGCTAATTGCGAGTCATTTCTGAAACACCCTGTATAATACTTACTCTTTACTTCATCATTTCATGGATAAATTTGCTGGGAACTTTGACCATATTTCTTTGTTAATTGCACAAAAGGGACGTTATTAAAACAGGGTATTAATGTCGAAATATCGAGTAAACTGTTTAATTATTGTAGAAAAGTCTTTCGGGTGATGTCGTGTAGTTGATTTTTAACTTGACGTTTCGCTGACTATCCTGTCAGCTTCTGCTGACTGGACTGCTGTTGTTGTCTTTTGTTGCTCGTTATATATCCTATTTTTGTTCCGCTTTGCTGATCCATAACCGTTCTGCTTTGCTGATCCATAACCGTTCCGTTCCGCTGAATCGTGTCGTTCG
>LR737394.1:6518786-6695286 GCA_902655005.2 Marronus borbonicus | reverse complement strand
CGAACGACACGATTCAGCGGAACGGAACGGTTATGGATCAGCAAAGCGAAACAAAAGTAGGATATATAACGAGCAGCAAAAGACAACAACAGCAGTCTTTAGAAATCTTCTGAAGAAGCTGACAGGATAGTCAGCGAAACGTCAAGTTAAAAATCAACTACACGACATCACCCGAAAGACATTTCTACAATGGATTACGGTCGTGAAAGCCTACACTCAACTGTTTAATTATTACCATTTCAGTATCCTACAATATCAATTAGTTCGAAATAAATAAACAACTGCAGCGATCCCATCGTCATTCGCATCATTAACCTTAAATAACAACTTTCCAATAATAAACTCGTCGTACCTGTTGAGTTTCAAACAAACAAATGCAAAAAGGAAGGTACGTTAAAAAGGAAAAGGTGTACAACAAACAACTATTTCAGAGATAAATTGCGGTAATTAATTACGCTGTCAAAGATAAATAAAATTCCAACGTTTACTTTGATACTACTCAATCATAACGTAAACTATATACGTGAGTAAAGGAAAAGAGAAGGTAGTAAAGTATAAGAGAGCACAAATACGGACTAATTCGTATACACAAAAGATGCGTGCAGCTGTAATAAAAATGGTCACGCATACTACCGTCCGTGCTTTAATAATAACAAAAAACAGCGGAGAATAGTAAAAAAAGGCAACCATTGAACCGTACAGGTTTAGACACAGTCTGCTGCCTGTTGCCTATGTATACCATAACAGAGTCGACTCGTTACTTGTTTATCGACAAATTTTATTTACGTTTTATTAGTGTGATGAGCCGTGTAAGTGTACATACGGGAGTATATGGGTGTAGGCATCCTATATTGAGATAATAGCGGCGTAATCTAAATTGACTTTACTTTTTTTTCCAGATTTTAGGAATAACCGTCGTGTTATTTACGTGGTGATGGTATTGATATTCTTCATGGCGGGATGGGTTGGAAGATAAGTGAAAAAGGCTTATGCTTCATTTATACATTTTATTTTCTTTAATCAATTAATTTAACAAATCAACTCATGCAAACAGAAAACGGCATTATAAAATATTCTTTTGCTTATGTTGTTACGATTGGACCTTATATAAAAGGTATCATTTTGGATGACGAAGACAGTGCCTCAAGTCCTTACAATCGACCTCTGGACGGCGCTATTGAGTTTTTACAATATTTTCGTAAAATTTGTTATTGCCGAAGCAGTGAAATCACAGAATTCGTAAAAGAAAGCAACTTTGTGAAAACAATGAAAGTTTCACGATTCAATTGTTTCGTTTAGCTATTGGTAATGAAGCAAAATCGGATGTTATTCGGTGCTGTGCACAATGTGGTTGAAGAGGATTGGCCTGTGATTTATCGTGCGATAGAAGCATCTTTAGGAAGGCTACACTACATTCGATTTTGCATGAACATTTAGGTGTGGAAAAGATCAGTTCGCGATGAGCTCCAAATGATTTGATCCAAGTACAAAAAAAGGCTGGTATGAATTGGTGTAAGGAAATGTTCAAGCAATTCGACAGAGGAGCCTGACAATCCACATACAACATCGTAACAAGTAACGAAATTTGGATATAAGCAACAATCAACTGTTTGAGTGTTTCTGTTAGTTTGGAAGTTTCTATGAAGGCTTCACGTTTAAAGTTTTGGCAGTGTAGGTAATAATAATAATAACAATAATAATCAATGCCTTGATATCCTCTTTCCTCCTCCTTTCTGTGCACTTCACGAAATTAGCAGAGACTAGACAGACTCGTGTTTATTCGTCTCATGAGAATGGGTTCGTGTTACATACTGGTTTCCTCAAGAGTCGACAAAACACGAGTCTGTCTAGTCTCCGCTAATTTCGTGAAGCGCACGGAAAGTGGGGAACTTTATTATTATGCGCTGCGCTGCGCTCGTAGAGCGTCTTAACCCTCGGGATTCGCCAAACTTGGAGTAAGGAAAACTACGAAGAATCTCACTCTGAGAACGATAAGCCCGGGGTTCGAACCCGGTACCCCGAGACTGCTAATCCAGCTAACCTTGTGTCCATTTTGTTTTGTTTGCCTACTATATATTAAGATCATATCGCACATGAGCTGCAACAACATCAGTCTAAAAAGATTAAATTTGAGATAATTGTGGTAACTGATTGTGAATGGCGTGAATTAGTTTTGGCCTGACGATTTTATCTGGTTAAGTGCAGATCTGTATCAAAACAGAACAATAATGAAACTTATCTTCCCAATATTTTGATTTATATCACAGTATATCATAATCGATATTATCTGCTACGTTAAGTGCAGTCCCGCGAAAAAAATATACAAACAATATTATAATATCAAATATCAAAGGGCGTTGAGTTCAATTGACTGTAGCAGCGTATACATGCGTAGCTACGCACTTAATAGCTTTTGTAATTATATTAACTTAGTTTATTGTTGTAATAAATTTATTTGTTAATATAGCAAATGTTTTCATTGTTTTAATGAAATGAAATTAATGAAGACGATTTATTTAGTTTCAAGAAAAATAAGTAATATTACACACTACCCAGGAAGTGCATAAGACACAATGTAATAGGAAGCTTAGACGTCCATAACACCAAATAATATCCCGCTTTTAATGCCTGTTAATTAGCAAAATTAATCCTTGTATTCGTACATTAACGCATTCATGTTCACATTATATCTCCTACTGTAAAGTTTTTTAATCCTCCTCTTCATAATACACAACATGCAAGCGATGTTTTTTTTGTGAGCATTGACCGAAGACATGTTAACTCGATATAACGAATCACCGAAATTAATTAACTTTATTGGTACGACAACGGCAGTAATAACAACATAACTTGACTTAATTATCAATTTTATTATCTTGTCAGTATTCGAGAAAACGGCAGCTCGCATTAAATACTTGTAGGTTTAACTCGTCGCCGTTGCATCGAATTAATTTTTTTCCGTCATTCGGATGAGAAAAACAAGATCTATTACGTTTAAGCGCCACAGTTAATTTATAAACAAGCCGATAATCTCGGTCGGAATTAATTCAGAGACAGGGGGAAACGCTGTCCAAAATACTAAACAGCAATAAAAACGTATCTCTGAAAGAAGTCCAATAAACTCATCTCCAATGGCACGCACGCATATCCAGACGAGTACCAGTAGATATCGAAGAGGAGAAGGAGGTGGAGGAGCGAAGAGAAATGAAAGTTTCAAAACACGTTTGCCAGATATCTTGTGCGCGTCGTGCTCATGTCAATTGATTCCTTAATATGATACGGAGAGACTCTATCTGAGATTGTCATTAGTACTACGCTAAATTACTAGGAAGACTATTCAGCTGAAGGAGCCAAATAGTAGAAAAAAAGAAATAATACTAAAATAAAAGTTATGCCATAATGGCGAAAAGAACGGTAATGTTAAGTGTTTAGGATAATATAAGCAGCGATGGCGGCTCACCGAATTAGGCTATCGCAATAGGAATAAACAATGAGAACGGAAAAGAGAAGGTATTATCCCAGAAAGAAATCATAGAATTTGGGAAACAGTTCCATTTATTACCGCTTCGGCGATGAAAATATGATAAAATTTTTGTCGGGTCCGGCGTCTTTTTAACGTAAGTGCCATGAAAAATGTCCGACTTTCAAAGGACCGAGATGTCGTCGACGTAACAAATACTGGCCATCAACTGGGCCCCGGGAAAATTTTCCTTCCCTTTTCTCCGGGTTCTTATCTGTTTTCCATATCCATATCTCGGATGAAATAAATGGCGTAGGAGTCGGCAGGAAGAAAAATGGAAGAAACAAAAAGAAGTTAAGGAGGCCGAGAATGATGAAATATAAGCACCCTGATGTCCGCTGCGTTGGTCTCTTTCTTATTCGTATCTTCTCCTTCTCGCGCTGCAACCTAAATATTACGGTTTCGGTCGTCTTCCTCGTCCTGCCGCCCTTTTATTTGTGTTTGAGGGAAAGCGACGTGGAAGAAAACATGACACGGTCTGAGGGACGCCGGTATCAACTTTTTAGACGAGTATCAATTTTGCTTTGCATACAAGGGAAAAGTCCGTGTTGACCCTCCCTACGGTTATGTTTCGAAATATAGAGGGTTTGTCCCTCCCTTTACCCAACTATGCTGGTCATATAAAATAGATACGTTATCACGTACGAATGCTTGTGCATGTATAATATAGAAGTTCTAATGTTATATTCGAGATATGATGTTTTTGTGGTTTTCCATTGGCGGTCTTAAAACGGTACTTTTAATGTATAGGGATATCTTATAATTAAAAAAAAATTAAGTTACTTACGTTTATATACAGGGTTGAGATAAAGTATTAGAGCCAAGCAAATATCTTTAAAACGGAAACGATCATATTGACGAAATTCTGCAAGTAAGTGTACTAACACGGTTTAACCGGACTATAATTTGGACTATAACCTCCCGTTAACTAAAATGGGGGTTTAGAGTATACGGGGTGTTCCCTACAATTTATTTAAATCTTATCCTCGGACAACAACAATCGGAAATCTTTTATTACTATTCAAGGTTGCCCAGGAAACTTAAAGATAGATTTTTTCTCTTCTTCAAAGCGTGCTGCTTGTGAAGTTCATTCTTGGATCTATCTTCTTTGCAATATACGAACCCATCATTGCCTCGTTGTTCGCTGTTGCGATATACGGAAAATACAAGTTATATTGAGTGTTGGTGTCTATGCGGGCAAATAAAATTATATCCTTTTTTACATTTTCAAGCAAGTTCAAACATGATAAGAGTCAGTCCGTTAAACACCACTCATGACCCATCGAGTTTAAACTAAAGAACATCTCCAAATGCCACAAATAGGCTCAGCCTAAGTGAACATTCTAGTATATGCATCGCTCAAAACGTCGTAGACACAGTAATTAGGCTCTTCAGTTTTCGTTCTCTGACGATCAATCCAATTACGTGACTCTTAACCGAAATCTCCAATTTGTCGTATCTAAGCTTTGCACACCAAGAGGGATCCCTCTGCAGATGGTACGAATAGGAACGCTTTAATTAACAGCAGTAAACAGAAACCACCACAAATAATGGGAGATGAATGTTTTAGTATGTCATTCTTGCGATTAATAAAATCTAATCGAATTGGAGAATAATGTGCAACGATCATAATGGAAGGCGTTAGTGTAACCCTTTCTTCCGTCCTTTTTTACGCCGTCTATATTGCTTCCCTATATAACATCGCATTAATAAGCTCCAAGCTCGTACGATAAGATCGAAAGCGTATTTTTAGCGATGTACGAGCATGAACCGCTTTGTAGCTTTCGCAGGGTTCAATATCCTCGCGTTACGTAAGCTAAAGTATTGAACACAACGCAGTCACATATGGATAATTGACTAACGCCCTTAATAGTCGAGCACACATGTGAGGAGTTTGCATTAGTGCCCATTCATGCAAACTATTATTGCTAACACTCTTCGATACGTTGAACTCTTTGATTAGTTTGTAGCTATTAGTTGTGTACCAGACTATGTTTAATCGCTAAGCTTTGACCAGGATCGTGACCCTGAAAGTTGTAGACGTGATGTATGCGAGACGCATCTACGTCGAAAGTAAAAAAAAATACAGACAAAGCCTTCGTACGTGGCGGATTCAAAATGTTAAAAACTTCTTTCTCTCAGTTGCATACTTGATTGCTTAGGGTTCCAGCTTAATAATCGAGATCTATATATCCGCGTCTTACGATTTAAAAGTAATACGTTCAAAAGCTACGCAGATACGTTTTGCCAATTGCAGAAGTTTTCAAGGCACTGATATTTAATTGCTGAAATTATTGCGTCCAATGGCAATGAATAATTCCATTCTGCTGAAGTTAAACAGTCCAATGAAAAAGAACGGCATCGCTAGTAGGAGAAATGGGTGTGTTTCAGGGAGATGTTTAAGACTTCAAGGATTCGTTCAAGCTGCTTAGGGAGCTTTGCATGTTGTTCGGGCAACTATTTCAGCTATTCAGGTGTGTAGATCAGAGTACTAGAGAAAACATGGCTTAGACAAGTTAGTCAATATAACTTCATTTTGAACTAAAGGAATCTAGCAAAAAAGAATTATTAAACAAATGATATTTTTCCTATCGCGCTAAAAGGTATAATTAAAGTTATTTCAACACATAAATTTGCAGTTACCTCTTAAAATCACTTATTCATCTTGCTTATATGTCCTAATAGTATTGTCAATTCACGTTCAGTAGCTTCCAAAATGAAATTTTAACGAGATGCCGTCTAGAATTAATTATTTCCAAAAATGACCTTCGCGCTACCAATTATTTTTAGAAAACCTTATCACGTAAGTCGTTAATATTTTTTATGTCTAGCGGAAAACGTAATCGCGTCGAATTATCAAATTTTTCGACTTTTTCAACGGGAAAACTCTTCTCTCTACGACTATATTACGGATGAATTATATGTGAGGGTAGAAGGCGGACACCTCTTCAACTTATATTGTGGAGGGTGGTGGCCGCGATTCCAATTAAAACTCTAGAATACTGCTGGAGCTCCCACGTAACAGAGATCATGGAGGAGTGATGGCGAAGCGGACGAAATACATTAGTGAATTGAGTAATTAAATTTTAATAAAGCCATCTCAATTATTCCCTTAATACTTTGCGCTCGGATTCTCCATAACTTTAGCGATAAATTGCACCGGCGAATGAATCTCTTTTAGAAAGTTTTACTATCGGACCGCCACCAGTTCTTTATATGAGTTAACCAACGTGCTGATGGGTCCGTTGGGAATGACGGAAAGTCTTTTTTGTAACGATTCAGTGCCTTATGGTACTAGTAAAAGATCACTCTTTAATGGCAACTGTCTATGGAAGCATTTTAAAGTTTACATCTTAAATTGCCAATTGCCTCTAAATTATAAGGCGGTATAAATGTTAATGATAATACATACAGTATAACAATATACTGTAGGCGGAGGTGACTCACGAAGAAAGTTTGCTGCCAATAATTATTTCTTCGACCATTTTTAAAATACCAAAACCCTAATTTTTAGGCACTGATAAAAAATTGAAAAAAAAACCTTGTCCCAAGCTCTTTAGGGTGTATTTTTTTACTAGAAGCATAGAGAAATGTGCAGCGTGTACTTAAACACCATACCTCGCAGAATATCTTTAAAATAACGACATGTCTGTACAATCAATTCCTCTGTTGTAATATAAAATCAAAATTTGACGAAAATTTGCCTGAATTGACTGAAACTAGTCGCAATGAAATAATTAAAGAACATTAGCAAGTACTCATTTTACACTTAACCAGTATTACATCCACCTAATTATGAACCACATTGTAGAATTATGTATGTAATTAGTACTCCTACCGCTAATTTAACACTACATTAATAATGGGAAGATTAGCTGGCACAGAAAATTTCACGCTTCTAAAGAAGTTTAGGGCTTGAATACCAAAAATGACTTCCTTTTGGCCCATTATTTTATGCGGTATATTTGACCATTTCCAATATTTTATTGAATTTCTCGGAAGTACCGATCTTTTGAAACGGGTCGTTTGGGAATTATTAAAGAACAATACATTTAGCAAATATACCGCAGCACCACTCTTGTTTATTTATCACAGGCGTAAAGATATAAATTTGCTTCATTTTACTGTTAAACGTGTGTTGGTGTGCATCTGTCGTTTTTGCGCGAAAGTTTTAAGAAAATTTACTTCAAAATGGCACGTGGCAAGCCTACCAGTGTAGAAAAACGTTCACGCATTATTACGCTGTTTGATATTCGGGGCGACAAATTGCTGAAAAAATAAATATGAGAAGTTCAACGGTAAATGACATCATAAAACGATATCGGACAACTGGAACTATAGAAGATCGTGTTCGTCCTGCAGCATCTAGGAAAACAACAAAAGCTGAAGATTTGAGAATTGTATTATTAAGCAAACGCAATAGAAAATTAACAGCGCCACAAATAGCAGCCGAAGTCATTCGCGGCCGTGAAGAACAAGTTTCGGCGAGTATGGTGAAACGTCGACTTCAACAAGCGGACTTTCATGGACGCATTGCCATTCGAAAACCCTTATTACGTCGGGGCAACAGTGGGCCCGTTCTCATCCAGATTGGTCATTAGATGATTGGAAACACGTGCTTTGGAGTGACAAGTCAAAGTTTGAGGTTTTTGGGCAAAATCGACGAGTTTATGTCCGAAGATCTAAACCCGAAAAGTGATCCCGAACCGCATTGTACGTACAGTGAAGCAAGGGCGTAGTTCTGTGTTAGTGTGGGGATGTTTCTCCTTTGCTGGGACGGGAGAATCATGCAGGGCCATCAGGATTGCGTATAATAGGCCGTAACTTTACATTCATGCATGACAACGATCCAAGACACACTGCGTTAGTGTGTAAGAATTATCTAAAGGAGCAAGAAGAACAGCACACCCTGAAAGTAATGACATGGCCCCCACAAAGCCCAGATTTGAACTCTATAGACTTGTTGTGGGATGAACTGGACAGGAGGATCCGAAAAATATGCCCAACTTCACAAGAACATTTACGGAATATTCTGCAACATGAATGGATTAATATTCCACAATCCGTTTTAACAAAACTTATCGAAAGAATGCCTAGAATAGTTCGAGCGGTGGTTAACAGCAAAGGAGGTTTTTTCGATGAAAAAAAAATATAATGTTCAGTATGTTATATTAGGCCAGAATAACTTTTTATTTATTTATTTTTGTCTTTTTTACCTGTACATACAATAAAATTGCATTTTGTTTTTAATTTCGTTTGTTTCTGTAACCGTTTCATGTTTTTTACCAACCGACCGAACTTCTCTGAACGGCAGTGTACATCTACGTTGTTGAGCAAATATTTTATTAGTGTGAGACAAATGGCCCCAGTTCAATATGGCATATGACATACTTGTTCGGAGTAGACCATAATAAACACGTTTTAGAGAATTAATTGAATCAAATAAATTGTTGCTGAGAGTTTTTTGGATAAGGCATTAATATAACTTTCTGTGAGAGTTTCATCCAGATAAACACTTAGATTAATGCTAACTTTGTCTGCAGAAAAACAAATTTTTGATGTTTATATTCACACTATCAGTTTCTTTCTTAAGGCGATCTAAAGATCGATTTTAGTTAATCGCTGTTATATCGTCTGCAAACAGGATAAAATTTGTATTCTAATCACAATATTTTAAGCCGTTCATATAAATTAAAAATAGGCACGGACCAAAAAGATCCTTGACGTACTCCATGCTTAATAGTAAGAATATCTGAAGAAGCATTATTGAAGTTTACGAACTGAAATCTACTGAGGAAGGACGCAATAAGTTTAATACTATTAGTGGACAAATTATAGTGTGCTAATTTTCTAGTTAAAATAGAATGGCTAATACATTCAAATGCCTTTGTGAGGTCAAAAAATGTGGCATAAGTGTAATATTTATCTTCGAAGTTATTTCAAACTAAATTTGATACATTATTGATGGCAAGAGTGGTTGAAACTTTGCTCCTAAGCCATAATCAATAAACAAAAAATTATCATTAAGTAATTAGTTTGAAATTTTAAAGCTTTTTCAAATATTTTTGATGGTGTAATAGATATAGGGCGATAGTTATTGATATCGCCAAGATCACCTTTTTTGAAAATAAGCGCAGCCACTGAGAACTGCAAAGCTTTGGGGGAATAAGCGGCCTCGATACACTGGCTGATGTTTTTTAGAATTTTGATAATTTTCGAGAGAACATTATAAGCGTCTTGGCTAAAAGAGTTGTTTCAACTACCGATAATACACCTAATCTCCAAGAAAGACACATTATGAAATGAAAACGATACGTTAGATGGTATCGACTTGTACAGATATTTGTTGAAGTCGGTGTTTGTAGGCGAAGATATTTTCAGCAATACGTACAAAATAGTTATTAAAGGCATTGGCATTCAGAAAGTTGCATTTTTTTAGTTCAGTTATATAATTATCAATGTCAATATGATAATAAATAATATTCTTTATTCGTTGGCTTAGTTCTCAACATATGCTGAATATATTAGATAGGTAGTATTATGTCCTAGATCGATCTTATAGTTTAAATACCGGCAGAGGATACATAATAAAACTGACCTATAAATACGTTATGTAAAACAGCTCAAGAATAAATACAGATGTTCTTCAATATGCGCGATAAAAAGCAGTAGTTTACATTGTACAGGCACTGTGTACGAGAACTAATCATACATTATTTATCAACTAAGGAATATTACCATCGACCGAAGGTAAGAAATGACGTGACGTTTTTTAAAATCAAGAGAGATAGTACAAGGAAGGAATATTCTAAAAATTGGTTAAGGTTCGTGCATTTAATTGATTATTTAAACGAATTAGTAGAATGGTGGGAAAGCCACCTACATCGATTGTTCCGTTACATAATTCGACGTAACGCAACGAATAACTCCGTATTCTTGGAAAGGAGGCACTAGACGATTAACACCTGTAAATTTAATGTTCCGTAACTGTCCATTGCTATAAGAACAAGAAAGAAAAAAGAAAAGACACCCAACTCGCTGAGTATTTTAATCTGTAACTGTTAGTACTGCTCTAAATGTTTATCGCCGAACAATACAATTTATCCAAGGCGACGTATGAAGCTCTCGCGGAATGTAGGAAAACCTTGTTCAAATGCAACAGCGCACAAGACCAAAAGGAATGCGTTTGAAGTTCCTAGGAAGGAGGTGAGTCTTCAATTACGGACGCAGACAATGATTTAGTAATTGGTGTAAATTACAGCGTGCGCTTCTCCGATCAAATAAACCGTAATTGAAAGTGCATTATTACATAAATCAGAGCTGAAACACTGTAGATAAGCTTCACATCACCGTGTTATATTTTTGTTGGTACGACGCGTATGTACTTATTATTTTAATATACACGATATGTACTGGCTAGGGTAGAAACATTTGAGGAGAAGCTAATAGAATTTTATCGTAGATAATAGGAATGGGTTATAAATTCATGATTCATAAATCATGTGCAGGCTTGCGGCGTTACTCGCTTTCTTGTTAAGGACGGTGGGGTATACAAGCCTTCAAGGTAGCACTCCACAAAACCGTGAAGGAAAGGACTTAGAGATATAGTAATATTGGGAAGCAAGTCAACTTCTTTCTTACATGCCAATTGAACGGGTGTGTAGTCTGAACAATTATGCAACAGCTTCTCAAGCTGAAATTGATGCTCTTTTGCATTTTTGCAGACACAGGTCGACAATAATTTCCTCTGACAGCTAAACTGGGCTGAGTACTCGACGGGGAGAACTTCCTGCTCGTAGCTGCCTGCACTCTGGGTAAAAACAATTAACCGCATGGTCCCGAACCTTCAGTTGGCATATGTTTAAACACTGCCAAAGTGCAGGGTCTACTTTATGCGGAGACAACCCAGCAGAGATAGAAACAGAAACCTGTAGAACTTAATAAGAAGTCTATCAGGACAGGAAGTCTTTCTAACCGCAATCCTTACCGGTCACGATGACCACGATGGAACTCGCTTAAGAGAAAAAGCACTGTCTGTGTTTCAAAGAGGAAGAAACAGTCTGCTGCTGTCCTACCGTCTCCAATCAGAATCAGATTTTCTGTGCGTCGTAGGACTTTTGTAACGCATGAGAGTCTGAGAAAAACTCTAACTAAAGAAAGGAAGTTAAGGTAGATTTATGCGTGGGACAAAAATTTCTTGTGACTTGTGGGAAAAAGAACCATATCAGAACTGGCTACGTCATAGCATGAGTTTTTTTTGGCACGCGATTATTTATATACGACAATAAAGCGAAAACGAAGCTTAAACCGGAAATTACGAGGATGGTATGAAAAGTACCCATGTTTAGAAAAAGGTGGTGCTTTGTGTCAAAATCGGTATTACTTATTACGAGCATTATTCTCAAAATTTCGGAGAAATTTATCAAACAATGTTGCTTTGGGAGCTGTGAGTGAGCAAGTTTATGTATCTGTGGGAAAACGTGTGCAGAAATCAAAGTTGGATATTTAAGCGAATGAGTTTCTGCGAGCCGGCAAAATGTATTTTTCCTGGCGAACGTGCACTAAAAAAGACAAAAACTATTTAATCAGACGGAAATGTTATTGTGACGATTTTTAGGAATTCGCAAGGCATCTTAATGGATTATTTGGAGAAGGGAAAGACAGTCACGAGACAGTACCATGAACCTCTGAAGGCAGTACCATGAAGGCCTCACCTAGCGAAGAAAAGATTGTCCACCATAACGATAACCCCCAGGCCCACTCATGGCAATTGCTAAAATAAAACTAGTCCAGTTACGGCACGAGTTGGTGCCCATCCACCATATTCGTCAGATTTGGTCTCGTGCTACTTCTTTTCCAAACTTCAAAAAATGACTTGAGGAAAAGCGATTCACGTAAAACGAAGGGGTCATCGGCGAAGCAAAGGCCTATTCTGCAGAGTTCGACAAAGCCTATTATTTGGATTGGTCTTTACCAAATGCAAAACAATTGCATATAAATAACTCGGGATTGTGCATTTTTGCTAGCCGACCGTGCCCGAATCAACTCGGGCTTCTACCTTCTTAACCGGTTAAAAATGTGATTCTTTATCGTCAGTAAAGTTTATTGCAAAAGATCTCTAATATACTACACATATCCCGTATATTTTATTATTCACCAGTCGTTCTTCCGTTCTTCTGCAGAGACTACGTTTTGATGTAATTTTGTTCTTATTATACATAATGACGTTTTAGTGGTTATTCAATTTTATGAGAAATACGTGAACCAAATAATCATAGATCAAAATGATTACGTTTTATTCACAGTGCGGCCAATTTTCATAAATCAAGATCGCCCCATACGTTAATATTACCGCGGACACGTACATCCAGAGGAAGCAGAAGGTAACACGGTCAAAAAAGACATGAGAAATTGGCTGTCATTTGACTCATACCGCTATTAGTGGTACCCTACATTTAAACTAATGTAAGATAATAACTCAAAAATAAATTATACTGTTGAATATATTCATATCTTCGATAGCATACTGGGTTGTGACGGCGAATACACAAGGTGAAAGTAGTTCTTCTGCGGTAATTTTAATACAGAGCGTTCAGAAAATTGTATCCTTTCGAAGATTATATTTGATTTATCGCGGGTATTGCACTTTAATCGTTCTTGATGCGTCTCTAACATCGTTAGAAGTGTCAGTTAAGATTCGATGAACATTCTTATTTATTGATGGAGACATTTTGTGAACGAAAGGAAATGTACTTTTACACCAGTGTCCGTTATGAATAAGTTTCCGTCCGATAAACTTTGCTTTAAACTCGAAACATCAACGATAGTGTGAGGGTGAGGGGTTAAGTTAAATAAAGTGAAACTGTACATCTAGCGCGTAAATGGATTATAACTGAACAATTTACAGAAACAATTTTCCAATAAAGGAATATTCAGAGACAACTTCTGTAACAAAATTATATTCACATATACAGGTAGGAGTTCAGTTTTTACAGCGTACGATACAAATTCACTAGCTTCACCATCAGTCTCTGGAAAAATATACAGAGTGTTCCATTTAAACAGGTAGAAATAGCATGGATCAAACATGGCAACGGTTTAAATGGCCACCTTGTACGCGTTGCTGAATATAAAAAAATTTCGATGAATTGCCAGAAACTCCAGGAAATAATTTTTAGAAATTTGATTTGCCTCTCTTGTAGGTAAAACGTTTATGATACCGATCGTTAAAGAAAGACGGGAATTTGGTAAAATCTCAAATTATCTCAATTATCTGAAAAACTAAGGGAGATGGGTATAGGAAATATTGAAGGAAGTTGACGTGAATTGAAGAGGATACAAGATATTCCATTAAAGAAACCAAACTTATATCCTGAACTGCGTAAACTGAGCACCCTAATTTACGTAAGTATAATTTTATATTGCGTGGTACATATTTCCAAATATTTTTAATTGAAAATTCTTTCTCGAAATTGCTCACTAGCTGGACACGGTTTATAAGAATGCTTCTTTATGTCCATATGTATAGTCCCTACTTGAGATGCTGCTCAAGTAGTGCTTGCGTAAGTAGAACATGTAGGTGATATTTGCTCAAACAAGCGTTGCGTTTTATAAACCAAACTTGGGATAATCTCGTGAGAGGGCAGACTTAAGTACGCGCTCAAACAAGTGTCTTCCTTGAGAGTGCTCTCCTGCATTTTTTCGGGAGTTTCGAAGTTGTTTTTGACATGATGACCTCCATTTCTTGGATAGTTATGTTGCTTTTGCAGAACTAGTTTGACTGTGAAACAGAAACGGGCAGTGCCACTCTAGCTCCACAACCCAATGGGTATGGAAGTCCGCAGATCAAGAGGGCAATGCGGCCAAGTACAGAACATCAACTCCACAGAGATTGGCAAGGGACAGCGTATCTACCGTACATCAAGAGCGTTACAAACTGAATCGGCAGGATATTAGAGCGACACAATATTAAAACCGTGTACAAACCTACGCACCAACTGTGCCATCAGCTACACTCAGCGAAGGACACCAGAGATCCCCTAACATCAACTGGAGTATACAGGATCCCATGTTCCGGTGGGTTAGTAAACATCGACACTACAAAACGCAGCATCAACACCAGGCTAAAAGAACATAAGCGTAACTGCCATCTAGATCAAACAGACGAATCTGCGATGGCCAAACACGCTCTTAAGGACGAGGATCACATCTTTAATTTCTCACGGTTCAACACTACTACACTCGCTTACAAAGAGAGGCTATAGAGATATACAAACACCCCGGAAACTTCAACCGAAAGGAAGAGAATCTTGCAATCAACAAGATTTGGTACCCGATCCTACGAAACGCGCCAGCTATACATATTGCGATCAGAACCGATCACTGAAGAGTGTATAACAAGTGCGCGCCAGACGACGAATCATTCAACACTGAGCTATCGAAGCGAACACTTCAACCTCACCGCTGAAGATGTTTACCGCAGCCACAAACGAAACGTGAAAGCCCGTGTAAAGAGCCCAGAAGAATCTCCTTCATATGATACCGGCCGTGAAAATCTACATTCTTTGACTAGGTTGAATATATATATATATATATATATCAGTGTGTGGATTACTGAATAAAATATCCTATAGCCGAATCTAATAAGATCTACTATGTACTCAGACAAAGGCAAAGTATAAAACAATAAAATACATGGTGCCACATTGTCCGAAAAAGAAGCAAAGCTTATTAATTATATAAAATACTACAGATATATAAACAATATATATTTGTATAATAAATATTGACAAAGAAGCTGTGGTCTTTATTTCAAAAAAGAAAAAAGGAAAAAGCAGGGAAATAATGTGTAGGACTTCAGTTAAAACATTTTTTAACAACAGGCATCAAGTTGCCTGAACAAAATGAGCACAAAACCTAGATTTATTGAATCATTGTCATGTGAATCATAACATGTAACAACTATAAACCATAAAATTTACTAAATTTCAGTTTTAAATAATTTTACTTGTAAAATCTACATTTGGACTTGGTATCGTTTGGCTCCGCCGTGCAGACATGTTTCGCTTCAAGTACGTTTTAATTTTTTATTTTCAGGTACATATTTTAACAAGAATTAAATTTTTTTGTTTGTTTTTGTTTAACGTTCGTCATCGTTTGTAAACATTTTAGGCAAATTTGAATTTTGCAATCAAGGTTATGTGCAACAGCAGAACTTCCTGAACTTCGCCTTCGGGAAGTCCTGCTGTGACACTTATCCTTGTGTTTGTAGTACCTCCGTCTTGTTTGTTTTTCTCTCTCTTTTTCATACATACATACATGGGATGCTACAAAAAAAGATGATGTAAAGTGATTTTTACACGCATGCACATTGTGACCCGTCTCCATCTACTCTTAAATCATTACGGTCAAATATAACATTACCGTGATTGGAACTTGGATGTCGAACGACTATATCTAATCTTTTTCCGTTTAGACCTGAAACAATCTACAATATATACCCCTGTGTTGATTCATGTAATTCCTGCACGAAGCGTGATTTCCATTAAATATGCTTGTTCATTGCTTTTAACGTACCTGTACATTTCAAGAAAAGAATTCTTTTTTTATTCCGGAACACATCTTCATCATCACCACCAAGATTTGCTATTTTTACGTGTGTGGAATGTATAGAAAAGCTTGGAAACTGTGCAGTAACGTTAGCGAAATACCTTGTATTAAAGCCCCAAAAGATTTTGAACATCACGTACATATACGTTCTACAGAGTTAGTTATATTTTCAAAAATTTGTAAAACCCTAGGCGCCACAATGGAAAGTTACCCAAAAAACGTGTGCAAAATTGAAATTTCAAAAAACATGGACGACAAGAGTATTTTATTATTATAAGGTGATCTCGAAACTATTAACGGTCTCAAAAACAAAAATTGCTGTAAACACTAGAAAATCATTTTATGCACTACTTCAAACCACCATACGATATTATTCTCCGATTTCTAAACCATGCACGCAATAGGTATCTGCAAATCCTCCGACATAGCATATTAACCTTCATTCAAAGCGACATGCCACTATTACTTATCAACAATAGGAAAAAAAGTTGTAATAGCGTGGGAGTGACAGACACAACATTGATACAAACAACACGGTACATTTTATCATTATCTTCTTTCGCGTATAAGCTTGATAATAATGAGCGTAATAAATTTTATGTAGGTGTGGCTAAATTATTCGTCCGCCGCAAACGGGAATTGTACTTTGTTCGTTTCCATCAAGAAAACAACTTATTAAACATTGTTGAATATAAATTAAGCGACGGCAACGCATCTACTGATGTAATTCTCTACAACTGTGAGGAAACTCATATAAGCCTGTTTTGCATATTTCTTATCGTTATTGTAAGGTTAATATTAATGCGTAGTCACCGCGGCTACAATAACAATCTGTCTACAGCAAGAATATGCGTTTCTGCACTAGATTACAAAATTTAATACCGGGTTTTTCATTTTATTTTGAGCACTACTTATTTCCGTGGCTATTGCAGAAGTACAAAGAAAAGTTTCAAACAAAGATTGCACTGTTTTATCTTTATGGATTGAAAATGTTGGTCCATAAAGTTAAAAAAAAATTGCGTGTAGAGGCCGCGTTCAACAAAATATTTCTTGTCTATTTTTTAATGGGATTTCATCTCCTAATTCCAAATATTAAAACGGTAAAACGCTTGCCTTTCATGTTCCTTTCCATTCGAGGAAACAAAGAAAAGCTGCAGGGGCTTGTAGGCAATTTTTAACATATCAAGAGTTTCTGTACCAAAAGCAAAACTTTACGGCCACACGCCGTTCGCGAGAATCAACCATTGCAAAAAGGATGTGCACACAAAACAACTACCATTAAAAAAGCCGCACAAGCCGACCGGAACCTTCTTTAGAGACGACGGTTGGTTTGCTGACTTAGAAATGGTACCTCTATACCCTTCTAGTGGCAGAACGCGGTACTACAAAATCTCCGCCCACCACAACATCAGCTCGGTTTCTTTTGGATACCTCCCCGTATAGAAAATAATCCAACTATTGTATTTTAGAAAATTCCATCTATTTCTTTTCCGTCCCTGTTTTGTTCCCAGGAGTGCGTACTTTTTCTGTGACAAGTGCCAGAAGTGGAAGAAGTTGCCTCATCCACCCATATAATTTTAAAGAAATTAGGGTCATTGTTTGAGATTCATCATTTGTTGGCAAAACTGCAATCTATTCCTCTTCTGAGCTTCTGTGAGCTCTTTGACCGGTAACATTTTATACGGCTTGCAGATAAACTTTTTCAAAATTCGATGGATTGTGATCTAACTTACACCAGTTAATAAAAATGCTTATAACACGTGCTGGCAAGTATTTAATTTTTATCTTCAAAATAAAGCAGCGTATTAAAACCCTGCGAAGCCTACGGGGCTAGGCTACTATGTGTGCTGAAACAATAGCAAGAGAAAATGCAAGAAGGCAGCAGAAAAATTAAAAAACAAACTATATCCAACTTATATTTTAAGCACTTACAATGGAATGGATAAGGAAGGAAGTGAAACAATAGAACTATTAAAAAATATCTCCGATATGACAGTACATGATTGGATAGATGTTGTAGACTTCCGCGATGGTTGCCTTCTTTTAAAGAATCTAGGTTTCCGAAGGGAAACCGCATGAGTCTGTCTACGTTTCGCTCTCAGTTGCATGGAACTTTTTCTGGGCTGTTGCATGTTGTACCGCTGCTATGAGACGAATGTTCATCGTCGCTCGGAGTCGCGTTTTTATAAGGTTGGATAGAGGCTGGGTGTGTGAGATCCCGGACGCTGACACGGGTTGTGATTGTAGGATTCGGATAGGAATGATTTCTACTGAAAATGTAACACATGAGATTAGTGGGATCCTTGTGGATTTCTGCGGCGGGTTCTCAGCTTGCGCTCCGCAGACAGCTAACGCAAGAGCAGTTTGCCTATTACCCAAGAGACGATATCAAAACAACTTTTAATCCCTGATTAGAAATTTGCGATTTATTACCGTTAGTCAAAGACAAAACTTTTCAATTTACACAGCTAGTGGTAGTGTATACGTCGGGGCAAGGCATGAGCGTTGCACTAAATGACTGCGGCCGAGCCCACCAGATTTTATTGTTTTTCTTTTATAAGTTTTATCTGGCACGTCGGCATATAAGCAGCATACGTTCGTGCTTTGCCTGGTTTTAGCCGTCTATCTCGCTTAGAACTATGAAGTCGGAAATCGCTGCAGCTATATCCCATCCTTTTTAGTCTTTTTAACTGGGATTCTAAAATCTTCTGATGTGTCATATGTTCGGGTCTAATATGTGATTTTCTTCTAGTCTCGTGTAGTGAATTTATTCCTCTTTGGTTTGTTACAATTGAACGTTACCAATCCGAATCCTGCTATTATTCTAGAAAAATCCGAAAAGCTATCGAAATCCACAAGCATCCCCCTACAATCTCAATAGAGACGATGGTTATATGTTGCATTTTCAGTGGAGATCTATCGCAGGGTCTCGTAAAACCTCGAATGATCATCATTCTTCGCGAGCGAAACGTCAGCAGATTCTTCAGACTTGAATTTTCTGTTGATTATGTTCTTCAAATTTTAACTAACGATGTGAAACTCTTTTACGTTCCAAAAATTAGTAGAAGAGGTGTATATATTGTAATTTTATTAAAAACGACGAGGTTAGCTGTCATCAGCGCCGTAGTCACTTCTTCTTTGCTAAGTTCACATTGTACACCTATCGGGTATGAGGGTCCATCTGTTGGTAGGAAGCCCGATCGCTAGGCAAAGTATCCTGTTTTGAGCCGAATATGTTAGGGGCGTAAAAATAATAAAGTTAATATTAAAATTAATAGTCCAGCCAACGACAAGCGTGGGGAAGATGTATATTAACTACTTATATTTATCATTCTTTTTTTCGAAAGTTAACAATAGAAACTTCTACAGCAAGTTCTAGGGCATACGTTAGTGGTACAAAGGTTATAAATGTCAATTAAATGTCTTTGGGTTCGCATCATCCAAATTCTCAGCACAATTTAATGTTGTAGTGTTGCATGTGTTCGAATATGTCTTCCTAGAACACAGAATCCCGGCAGCAGTTGCGTCTTTGTGTCACAATACAGCAAAATCGTTCGTTTCGGAATCCAATTCAATAATCGTATATTTTAAATTGTTAAGAATTATCATTGATATCTACGAAAACAAAACCGTTGCAAGGAAACTAACAATAATTAATTATTATTTTTGTAACTTTATATCGATATATCATTCAGACATAATATATTGAGAAGTTGCTCCAATTTTTCCTAGTTCCGATCAACTATTTAAAAGTTATTCAAAAGTGCATTTGAAGAATATTGTGTTTATGTAGAAGAAGGCTACAACATTTAAGGTTAGTGGTTATTTCATTTCGCGCTTTCCTTTTTGAAACTATCCTCAAACAAAATTTTCATTTGCCGAAAGAGTGTCTAGGGACATTCCCGGATTCACGACCCCCAATTTTAGTAAATTTCTGACATTTGTAAAAATTTCGAAAATTTCTTTAAATTAATCTATCAAAAACATTACATTTATAAGTTTGTAACTTTTGACAGAATAAAGATATTGTTATTAGGTAATTTTAAAGCAACCGATACAATATAAGGGTGCAGCCGCCCCATGTTGCCTTAGTCATTCCATAGTTCTTTCTAAATATTTTAAAGCGTTCTTATTAAAGTTCCTTATGATAAATCTGCACAACAATAATTTCGAAAGTATTTTTGTATATATTTCGCCGTACCTATAAATAACCTATGAGGCATTAACACAGGACAATACGAGTTAGACTTACATGAATCTTAACGATACGCATATAGTTTCAAATATCTATGAAAATCGAATATAAAATATTCATATTTACATATTCGCAGATGCTTAAGTACGACTACAGTTCGATGAACTTGATGCTAATGGTCATGCCAAAACTACGTGCTTTATTTGCGCAATTGCTTTAAATATCATGTTTGAGATTATTTGGAGATAAAAAAATGAGGCCCCGTACTCCTAAGAATCATGCCAAAATCGCATATTTTTTTATTTATGCGCTTCCTTTTTAGGATCCGAATATTTTCGAATGTAAATCATTTCGTCAGAATTAGAGACAAGTCTTTGTAGTAGATTTGATTCGATCGTATAGATTAAATACGTACGTAATTAAGCAAGCTTATAAGCAGTCCTTTTTTTTTACGTTGCGAATACAGAAAACAAAAACCTTTGAAATTACAGAGAATCATGTGAACCGTAAAGTTTCGTTTTTGTGGTACAAAACAAAAAAATTCCATGGTATTAAATTGCAAATTTCAGCTTATTATTTGCATCGTACACACATAGGTAGTCCAACATACATGTGTATATAGCGTTGAACAGCCACAATTACCTTTTGCGTGTATAAATAAGCCTAAACTGTATCGTCATTCGCTTAATTAAACCAGAAGTATTGCAGAAAAATCGGAGAAGGGAAATACAAGCAACATAAATATAAACATGTTGCCGCAAAACGTCGATTTACATTCGCACCATATCACAACTGGTTTTATACTTCTCGGCAGAAATGTATGTTTAATCAACAGTTGTTAATTTAAGGGACTATCATTAAAACACGTACATTTGTAATTTGCAAAATTGCCGACAATTGAAGTGATTTATTTCATGAGGACTTTTTGTGTCGTCTGGCTGATTTACATAGTCCTACCACTCGCTATAAGGTGATTTTTTCTCAATGCAATTAATAGTAAAGCTTATGGCATAGTAAATAAAAGGATCTAATACACGCATGCTTACATGGCTCTCAATTGCTAATGAGATGCGCGCAGTGTTGAATTAATTTGGTATGTGATATTTTTTATTGAATCATTAACATACTAGTGGTGTAAAATAAATCATTTTCTCGTTACAACCATGTTTTTATCTGAACTACCATAAATATTAATTTTGTTATAACAGAAGCAAGTATATCTTGGAAGAATTGTTGTAAACGATGGCATTTATAATACTTTAGTGAAATGGCTACAAATTCACAATTAGATCTCAAATCGAATGTAAATAAGACATTCATTACAGGAGCTCACCGCGTCCAAGTGTACAAAAAAATCTCCTTTTTCTGAAACCAGTGATTAGCCGATGAGATACGTGGTTAGATGCAGCCATTATTCTATGCGAATAGCTATTCGAAAAACGGGAGATAGATGTAGAGCAATTGACGTATACTAGGACTCATTACAGCCTTTGATGTAGATCAATTGAAGAATAAGCGATAGCTCAAGTGTTGAAGTCGATTTCTATTTTCAATTTAGCCGTTGACAAAGCTGCCCAATACAGATATATGTTAGCGCACCCCAAACCTGGAATTGTTTTTTAATAAAAGAAGAACTTCGTCTTTAATTGGAAGAAACACATGTTTTATTTGCAAACAATTCTATTGAGCAATTTTTATATCTGCGAATGGTTTAGATAATTCAAGTTTTGAAGTTAAATTCTTGGTGTACGGAAAAGGTTTGTACGACTACATCCTCAGTTGATCCATTAAAGTCCGAACTGGAAAAATTGAATAAAGCGCATAAAAAGCATAAATTGTGGATAAAAAAACATATTCTTGGCAAATTTTCTGAAAAAACAAACTCACACTGAATTCTAGTTGTTAGCCTTTAGGTCCTGTCCACTGGGTAGTCAGGTTCCTGGAAAAGCGAAGATGCTAATTAGCGAGAGGTGACTTACAACTTGCTCGTAGGTGGATGCGATAATATTAGAGCATTGGGTGCATTTTCCCACAGTCACTCTCAAGATTTGGAATAGTTTCGTATAGTGGTAGTTCTCACGGAGCACAGAAAGAAAGTTAGTGTAAAGCAGAAAAATATTTATGAAGAGAATCCAATGTTGTAGCATACAAAACCCAAGGAATAACATGGTAAAGAGAAGAAACAAGAAATATTAAAAAATATGAAATAATCTTCCGAATGTTGCGGTATCGTTGCGGTTTACTCCTAATTGCTGATCATACTGTCATCCTTTTCAGAAGGTTTCTATTGAACCTTTAATGCGAAAGAAATTTCAAAATTATTCAGCGTTCTCAGCTTAAATTTCTTCTCCAATTCTACTCTAGGTTGACTCCATGGCATCCTACATTTTTTTTTCCACCTCTTTTTCTCAGTAAAACTTTGTAAGCCACAATAACACCAGTAAGCACTTGGACATCGATCCTCTAGCAACTCGCAGACAGATCACGTGGATACAGTTCTGAGTGCATGTTACTCTACAAACTCTCTGTAACACTTTCTATTAACTCTCCAACAATAGTTGAGAATGTAGGTTCTTAAGAGTTATTCTGAAATTAACATGTTTCTCACAGTAGCTATTTGGAAGTGACTCTCAAAGATCACTCTCTATTGGATAAATATCTTTAGAATAATCTGAGATGGACAATACGATCTAAACCCATCGTATCAGCGCGCCAAATGCTTAAGTATACCCAAAAAAATACATTATTAAGGTTTGTCAAATTGATCAGATAATTCTTGCTGTGCGGTAATGAAAATGGCAATAATGTTATTCATCGGTGTCAATTTCAAAAATAGTGTTAGACGTATGGTTTTTAAGAATCTTCCAAATAAGTCACGTTTCAGGATTTTGATAAGCTGAAAGTAACAAGATAAACTTGTTAATGTTCTAAAGGCATTTGCTTAAATAAAATGCGAGTACGTCAATTTAACGAAGGTTAACGAAAGTTCTGAGAAAAGCAATTTTACTTAAAATTCAAAACGATCTTCTTACAAAATTACCGTCAATTATTAACTGCTTTATCCCATTGATAATGATATGCATGGCCATAATTTCTGAGACAGGACATGTTGAGCGAATATACATTTTCAGCTTCTGTATTTTATTTTTCCTCCGACCAGTTTAATTGAGTGAATGATTATACGATTTTGGGTTATGCATCACGGTCGAGTGTACGAGAATGCTGCGGAAATTACATCGGAGGAGTCAGCGTAATTATTTATTGGATAAGTTATTAGGCCGTGGTGAAATATGTGGACGGGTGCTTTATTTGCCGGAAAAGTTATACACTTTTTTCGAAATCAGTGTCGCCCATAAATTAGGCCGAAGTGGAATATATATAATATCCGTTCGGTGGACCTGCCCCTGCTTTTTTCGAAGCTTATTCCATCCTATATAAATTATAAAATAAATAAATAGATCGTTCACATATAAATATCCATATTATAATATATATGTACATTCAGGAACCATGTGACATCGTGAGTTCTATATGGTCTTTTTTTTAGGAAATGTTTTCTTTGGCTACATATCTTCAGCGAAGCACGTATGAAATTGCTTATTGATAGATTGTACAAGGTCTTGTGGGAAGAACAGAATATACTCGCGTTCCTACCACTTGGGATGTAAATACATCCGCCCAAAAGGAGCGACTTGTTTGCAAAAAACAAGAAGGCGAGGTAAAGGGTCTCGCTGCTCATAAAACACGGTTGGGTTATGGTTCGATTTTACTGTACTAAACTTGTAAGAGCGCCAACTGTGACCAAAATCAAACGTAGTCGGAAATACGATAAACATCGCAATAAGTTTTAACGTGAATTTGATAAATAGAACAAAAAATGGGAGTATTGCCCTGGCTTGCGAAATATAAATATAACAATCAATTAGAATTACTTATATCAATAAATAGGCTTATCACTTATTGGCGATAAAGTAATATTTAAAAAGAACTGACATGTCAGGTTATATGCTGCAAATGTATTTCAACAATTCAACAAAAAAGTGAGAAAGGCAATGTCCTAATTATCAAGTGAAGTTTAAAAACGCATTTAAAAATAAAGACGGTTGTTAATTAAAATGTTTCGACCCTCTCTCCCGTCCACGGGTGACTGATCTCAACAACTGAGGATGGGAAAGCGCTCACGTAAGGCTGTCGATCAGCTATTATTAATTATTAAAACTATATAAGTAAATAGGGAAGTTGGCGGCTACTTCCGGTATAAAAGAGAAATATCGGCAGTTGAAAATATTTTGGCTGAGTTAGTTTTCAAAGATAACTTGATTTCTACTTTAGTTACTTCCCCCATCTACTTTCAACCGACCCTCATCGTGACATACCCTCTATATGTGTACACAATAGCGGTACACATATAATTAATAAATATTTCTCTGCGCACAAATTGCTCTTCAAATCGTAGAACACTGGATGTTATGTTTATGACGCGACGATACGCCAAAAAGAATTGAAATACATAATTTCCGAAATTTTAGGCAATCTAAGCAATAAATCCGACTACGACGGCCGCCGTATTTACTCTCTCAAAATAAGCCGATAAATTTTAAAGACGGTTCTCAATAAGTCAACATTTCGCAAAAACAAACGGAACCGCCATATTTCAAATTTGAGCAAGCGAAAAGAAACGCACACGTACACGGACCCGCGCACACACGTCCGAGACACGAGAAACCGCGTATAGCTTCCGAATAGAGGAGGACGAAAAACGAAGACGAGAAGCGCACGAAGGCGAGCAAGAACGGCGGCGACCAGCGATTTTCAATTCAAATTTTTTTCCCATTTAACTTCGTACTTCATTTCTTACCACCGTTCATTCATGTAAGAACCGCTCTTACAATGGAATGGAGACGAAAAAACGCGCAGATAAAAATCCAAATTCGCGCAATTTATGAGGACTGTATTCAATCGCATTTTAAGCAAGTCGGAAACTTTCAACGTTTTTCTATACGCGCTCGATTTCACGAGAGATTTACGTTGCATTGAAGGCGGTTGCTATTTTTCCTTTCATCCTTCTATTTTGCGTTCACCTATTTTCCTAAAATGTTGACGTATATGCACGTGTTTGTATAGACATTTTAAGATGGTTTTCTCTGTTTTCTCCTATAATTCTTTAAGTGCTGGCCATAATTAAAAATGCACCACCATTCGCTTCGTTGTGCATCATAGTTGCGGTCAAATTATTTTGATCACGTATCCAAATGATTTATCGGAATAGTGGCGCGGTATTGGAGTGGTCTCCCTTTAAAGGTGGGCAAAAACGAAGCGCGGTCTTGATTTGCTATTTAATTTTCTCCGATGGTTTTGCGCTACTAATGAATTATTTTATACCATTTTTAAGCCAAAGCAGCGTATATAATTTATAAAGCACAAGTAAAGGTATGGAAAGCAGCAATATTGGAAGCACGGCAGCGAAAAATTTAGTTTAACGACTTTAGTAAATTGAGTACGCGCATATGTTATTCTCATTGATGAATTCCGTCAGCGGCTGTGATAAACTTGAGTTAGTATTTCAGCCAATAAAATAATCTTTTAAGCTGTCGCCGAAATTAATCGATGAGTGTCTGAGATATTTTAGTAATTATTTACATATTACAAATATTGTATGTATCTCTATGAATTGATCAAATTGCGTGTGTTATTTAATACTTCATTTCAGCATCATTCAGAATATGTTCTTGGTAAACTGTTTATTTTATCCTTCCCCAAACTAAAATCCATTATAAGATCTAGCTGGGGATCTAGCTCACGCTCATTATTCCTACCTATCTTTTGCCAAACTAATTATTTATCCAGTCAGTAGTCATTTGTATGGACTAGCCAGGGCAGCCGTCCTGCCGAAAGAAGTACGACTATCGAATATCTAAAGGAAGTTCGCCAACAAACCTTTCCGGAATTTCTAAGTAAGTTTGCTGATTTAATCCTCTTTCGATAAAGTAGAATCTGATTAATCCCAGCTCATATATTGCGCTATATCAAACATTAACTTTTCTAAAATACTACCTTGTTGCATTAATTACGTAAAGGGAACGAGGGAACACCATTTATGGTAAAAGTGCATTCGCCAGAAAAAATTATTGATTTTACTAAAATTAACTCCCCCAAAGGTAAATAGAGCTTCGATCACCTTGCACCAGCACATTTCTCCAAAGTGGGGCACAGTTTGGCTTTGTATGGGTTTATTCTGTTTGGTTTATGAATGTGTTTGGTTATGTTTGTACTTATTCTTCGATTTCTTGGAGACATGATGATCTTTATCTATCGAATTTAAAGCAATCAGTTTCATCATAAGCCTTTTCCTCTTTCTTCTTGTGGTGAACGCTTCCTGTTGTAAGGATCTTAATTAAGCGACAAGCAATACTTTTGTCAATTGAAGTATTTGAGTATTTTCTACTAAATAAAGTAGTAACCATATCTATTTCTTTCGTTGACTCCATAACACAAAATCATGTAATTATTTTTCTCTAATATAAACATTGTTTATATGAAACAGTTTAAGAAACTGATCGCGTACAAGTATCATTTGACTGACAAGTTTCACAGGTACCGGAAAATTTACATATGGCCACGGCTTTTCATTTTGAACAACTTTATTTAGTAACACTTTAGCATATTATGAACAGAAAATGTGATTTAGCTCCGACGTGCTTCTCAAGCAACGAGAATATGCTTCAAATTAGTCGTTAATCAAGCAGGGCTAAACCCCAAAAAATGATAAATTAAATCGAAAATTATTTCCCTTTTACAAGAGTCGTTTCACACCAGGGACACACCATATATCAACTTCTATTTTATTAAAACCTAAGAAAAAAGAAAATTTGTATTTATTAATATTTGTTGCTTTATTCGACAATTGCAAATATACCTATTCGTTTTAGAATAATAAATTAATGAAATGATTCACTTTTAAGTATTATTATTCCACAATAACCAGTAAATGAGATATACATATTTTACTGTACACACACGTCCACTAAAGGTATATTCGAATTCATTCTTTTAAATAAAGGAGCCATGTCTTTATATATCAATCCAGTTGACAACATTTCGCCTATTTGAAGGGTAATCGAAATAAATTACTGGTCGTTATTGGCCGATCAATATTGTTACGCGATTTAATGGGATAGATACATTTTAAGCAGTCATTATTAGCCGGCATGTAAAGTTAATGTATCGGAAATATTGACATATTGAGCATTAAGAATTTATTAGCCCATTTTGAGTCGGTTCGAAAATATGGCCATAATCGCACACGGGTTTGAGATTTATGGTTCGCATTACGCGAGTATAATTCAAATCATATCCACAATCAAAGACGTATGGATGCAGAGGATGTTGCAGAATTTCGTCCGTAGTAGATATTCCGCTATTGGGAATGTTAGAAGGTAGGTCAATGATAGTTTGTAAAGTATGCCAGTTATTTTCCGGAATAGGAATTCATGCTGACAATTTAGAAAAAGATATGCCGGTGTTATCTTAAAAGTATTGGAATTTTACCTTGGGTTAATAATATTTGACTAAAGTAGTGTTAATTTTACATTTCTGCAATTTAATTTGCTCTTTCGAAAATAAAGAGTTCAGCGTAAAAAGGGATGTAAATTGTCTCTGACTATCTTAAGCAACGCCCCCATGTTGGATTCAGTTTCCAAATTAATTTAAAAATTCCTTTTAGTTTTATCTTTAATGCAACAATAAAGAGAGCAGGGGACACAGTTTTGTTTTTGTTTAGAAGTAATACGTGCGCCCTCTGCACACAGATGTGTCTCCTCGCAAGGAGCTCTCCGCTACATGTGAACGGCTGTGTAAACCACAAATTATTGTGCCACGATTGGAGGAATCCCCCGGTCTCCATCGCAATAGATTCGGTGAGTGCTTCACTGCCCTTCGTTGAATTAATCTACTGTTAACTATATTTAATTAACGAGTATAATTCAGTCTACTCAAAATAACGATCTGAAATATCACACCCCAACTTTTCATTTTTGTAATTGGGTTCACGTATTATTGCTTATACAAAGGCGATTATCGTTTAATCTACGGTGCAGTGTGACAGTCCTTCACTATTATCTATCACTTGTGATAGCGCTTTTTAGGGTGTTTATTTGAGGTTAGGTGTTCAATATCAAATATATGTTTGTGAATCTGTCTACCTATTTTGTGGATTTAAGAAATCTAGCTCTTATTTTAAATAAATCTACAATCTCATTCATTTTTTTCTTTTAAGTAAGTCATGTGTTTTTTTTTGTTTTTCTTTTGCAATCCTTAGCAGCTTCGACAATTGGAGGGCGGTTCCAACAACATATATCACCCAAAGGAGGACCAATCTCACAACTCGAACTCCAGGAAACCAAGTTAATTTCCAACCTGCAGATGCTAACTTTGTGAGGTCCATTCCGATCAACCAGTTGGGTCAACATTTTCTTACCATAAGCCAAACATTATTCAATTGTTATTTTTTTTTTGTTGCTTGCATTTTATTTACTCATACTAACTTTTATTTCGAAAGAGGTGAGATCTTTTGTCTTTGATCGAGGACAGCAAACCTTGAGGACGATTTGCTGCTTTTTCTCTAAAAATACTTGGCAGCCTCTTCCTTTTGATGGTGGCCGTTGGTCTCCATATCGATCCATATCCATGGCTTCTTCAAAACAAAAATAGCCAAGGATTGTTCTCGTTATTCTCCGTAACACATTGGCTGGTAGTTAGCAGTTAGTAGTTAACAGTTAAGTAAGTTAGCAGTTAAGGTATCGCCGAAACGGGACAATGCTAACACCGGAATGGTGAAGTTCGTTACTGCGGAAGAAAAGATTAACACTGAAACTGAGATCTTCTTCACCGTGGTAGGAAATTCTTAGTTCAGGAAAGGAGAAACTTTTCACCAAAACGGAGCATACGTAACATCGAAACTTTTTGTTCCGTCCACGCAACTGTGTTGAAGCAATACCGTCAAATTCTAACTCCGTCCATTCTAACTATTCGTGCAAATGGACGCGAGGGACCAACCAGACGGTGTTAGATCTGTAGCGAAGATAATTTTTAGTTAAACTTCTGTTGCCAATACTGCAAAAGAATGCTGCAGCAGTAACCAACTCTGGCAATGGTTTTAAATAAATGTTTACTTACATGCAAAGATGTATATATTCGAAGTAGGCGAAAACTATGATTTCAGAGGCCCCAGAAACAGATGACCATGCCAAAATCTTTAAAATGTTTCAAAATTGATGAAATACTGCCGTCATGAGTATAATTTATAATACTAAAAACATGATTATTTTCCCGTTATTTATGCCATTCAAAACAGATAACATATAGCTACTTTGGGAGTAAGCGTATTGTGCACGTTTCAATGCTCCCTAATTCTTGTACCTTTTTCCAATCCGAAAGAAAATCCTTTATTTTTATTTATTTTTTCCCTGCGCTTACTACCGTCAACATAAACTCGGCAATATTTCATATCTCCATTAATAGCGGTTTGAAAGAACATCGTCCAACGCAAGAGATTTATACCGGAATGCTTTTATATATTTGTAGGTAAGTATTTCTACAAATACCACGGATTCGCCGGTGAAATATGTGGTAATGTATCTTTTCGATCTTGGCGCTTTATATTTTCCAACATTAATTCAATTAGCGAACAGAATAAGGTATGGAGAGTCACGAGATATATATCGCCATTATATCGCTCCGTGCATTAGATGGAGCGTACTCGAGAACGCGGTGGGATTTATCCGGAAGATTTGTTTAAACCACGTTAAATGATCGCGAGAATATTTCGGTTGCGCCCTCTGTATTATTTAGAGTTAATTTAAAGTGGATAAGCGTTTACGGCGGTTAGCTAGTTCATGTTTAGCAAAACGCGAGATATTTATAGGGCGGACCGTACCGTGGAATCCTACGGAATTCCATGCGCATCTTGTTGTTAAGTCTAGTTTATTGCGTGCGGTAAATATTTTATGTTAAACTGCGTGTCTTTGCTTTTTGTTGCAATTAATAATTAAATGTTGACTTAATGCATTGCAAAAGTATGCAAGGTTTTTCGTCAAGCTGTTCTTCCTATTAATATGAAATTGAGTTTATTCCCTTCTTAAATAATGAGAGCAAGGACTGTGGGGTAGTATGGCAAATAACGCTAAAGTATCGGCGCACTGCGCGCTACACAGTTTAATTAATAATCCGGTACAGCTGTTTCGAGGATACATCGATCCTCATTTTCAACTTTACTCTCGAAAAAAAGTTTTTTTACAGCAGCTACTTTTGCCACTTACACGCCTTAAAATTAAGGCATGCTAAAAATACCAAAAGATAGGCGAAAGAGTCTCTCCTCTCCTCACATAGTCAGCTTTATCCGAACTAAGTATTAGATTACGCCGATATAGTCGTGAAGGAGAGAAATCAGTAACCAAAAGACATGTTTCTGTCTAATCGGCATCATCAACGTTGTTCCGAATACGTCTCTATTTGTCTCTGGACTTATATCACTGCTATTTTACATTAACCTGTTTGGTCCGTACTTCATTTAGAGTCCGCGTAGCCTCCACACATAGTAAATCATGAAAAGACTGAAATTTACTTCAAAATTTAATAATAATCAAGTGGCGATTACACAGCGCAGCTGCTACATACGTGTGAAACCTATTCCTTATTTCTGCAAGTAGTGCATTCTATCCGGTATTGTAATCCATGAAAGCTTGTTGAAATATGTATAAAATCGTAAAACTGAACCGGTCCATGTTATTTGTACAAATTGCGCTAAGCAAGTTAGACGTCTGGAAAATCTCAGGAAGCCGAACATACCTCGACGAGTTCATATATTTTTACGCTGATACATAAATTTAAATCCGGGGATGTGTATGTATGAATTTCACTTTACGAATTTGATGTTCAAAGATCACGTCATCTGAAACTTTTTAAATAAGTAGAAGCAAGCTGGGAAAAATAAAGTTCGAGAGCTATTTCGCGAAGTTGTATATTTAATTTACGTGGATAGGAACGAAGTTTGACATTTTGAATATCAAATATCTCGGGGTACGTATAGTTTCGATGAGGCCGCATATGATATCGCTCGCCTGCTCTACGAAGGGAGGATAAGGTCGGTTGAGTTTATCAACCGAACCAGGAATATATTATTACCGGAATAAGGGACAACTGCAGCAGAATCGTTAGTGAAGCTGTAAAATGCGTTCCTATCACTAGAGCTGGAATTGTCGGTGGCGCGACAGGATCGGACTCGTCGTTGTTCGCAGATATATGTGTACATAAATACGTGATATATAGATCACCCATTATGCATCTTCGATCGGCGGTCGATGTTAATACTCACTTTGCCTAATCAGGTACCTGTTTGTGGGTACGTAACATACACAGAGAAAAATTTGGGACAAGAATCAAACTTAATTGTTGTATATCACATATAAATTATTTTTAACATTTTGGAGGCTACCCCCAAAACATATAAATCTGTAGCTGGTTTTTGTTTTTGTTGAAGGAAGGTCGGATCGTGAATGTACTGTAACAAGCAGTTAAATTGGGCGTCAGTAGTAGATTCTACGCCAGGAGAAGCAGGAGAAGAACAAAAGCATAAAGAAGCAACTGAAAAGTTGACTAACAACGTAGAAATGTTTTTCAATTGTTGTGGCGTACTTGATGTTTTGACTTGACGTTTCGCTGATCATTTTTCAGAGGATTTCTAAAGACAGAAGAAATCTTCTGAAGAAGCTGACAGCATGATCAACGAAACGTCAAGTCAAAACACCAATTACGCGACAACACCCGAAAGACACTTCTACTATGGATTGCGGTCGTGAAAGCCTACACTCAACTAAGAAGAATGTATTTGAGAGTTAGCCTCTTGTGAACAGTCAACCAAATTAACACATTAAGTGAAGTGAACAAAATGACATAAGCTGATATAGGAATAACAAACATGGAAAGTGACCATGGCTGAATGTTCAAACATTTGAGGTCGTGGTTAAGTCTGAAGTAGGCACTAATCGCTTAATTAAAGGTAATTCTTTCATACCAAATCTTCTATGAAAATGAATACTGAGAACTTACTTCAACAAGGGTAATCAAGTCTTCGGAACCAAGAAATATTCTTATGGAAAGTGCTTAAAATAAATATATCAAAAAAATTAAATTTCCATAATGAAAATGGTTATTCAAACAAGAATTTCAACTAATTTACTTACCGGAAGGTACTTAACATGTACTCTGAGAAACCCAGTCTGGGAGAAGCTTGCTCCACTCCGTTATCCCCCTTATTCTAAAATCATTATTAATGTTTTTTTGTCCTATGCAATCATATATATTCATTATATATGATTGCATATCATATATCAATGGAGCAACACAATGTAAGATTAATAGAAAAAATTACGTCGGAAAATAAGAAAGCGATATGGGGGTCGGCGGAGTTTTTGAAATTCTTGTTAAGAAAGATGGAGTAAGGTTCGGTTAAGCGGAAGTGTATGCATTCATATTACTTAATAAGATACGAGATGGCTCTGGAAGTCTTTCCCTAGTTTACCCTCGTGTAGAGATGCATGATGACAGTTTTTATTAATGTAAATATGTATTTGTTGAAAAAAATCATTGTTAAATTGAACAAATAATTTCCTTTATTCTTCTACCAGGATATATTGAGGATTATGCTATTCGGTAGCCTCGTATCACCTTTTAGTAGATATTTCTATACCGGAATGAATTTTTCCATTAAGGTGCTAGCTCACATGTCGTGCTTATACGAATTGATATACGTAGGTATTAGGTATTTGGGCTAAGTTTGAATTGTACACGCTTGAATAGCAACAGAGTGTGTATACCTACTAGTTAATATTTGACAAGTGAGGTCTGAAAACGGACCCTTTATCAGCATTAAGGATCTAAATCGTATTTCTAAGTGAAAACTTCCAAATTCCCGAAAATAGATCGTCAATCAAACTGTCAACTGCTTTGTGCGTGTCAACACTTACTTTTGAAAGAGAACTGATGGGGTTGGGACCGAGACGAGGGGTCGGAGGAGCGGGCACATTTAAAAATAAAGCGTGTTCCGAGCGAAAAAACCGTTTAGTTGAAATATTGTACGCACTGCAGACGACGAGATATAGATGAATGTATTTTTAATCTTTTTTGATGTCTGAAGAAGTCCTGCTACAGTACCACGTGTCAAAGGTTCAAGCCAGTTTGTCGTCTAGTTTTTTACGACTGTATTGCGTGAGGTAATGATCTCTTAACTCCTATATTACCTCCTCGTGTGCCCATAAATTTCATATTTTATAGTGATATACCATGTATCTTTAAAGAAAACATTAAATTTGGAGCTTTTAGTGTTGTTGCTACTCGAGGCCAGGCGCCATCCTTGTATTCTATAGGAGGTCGTAAACGTGACTAGTTGATTACGAAATAAATTAAGTACGATACATGTGCGTATCGCATTTTACTCTTCGGTTTGATAATCACTCAACTTATTGGTTCCCATTTTCCATATTGTTATTGAATGAGAATATGCAGATATTCGGAAAGAACATCCTATGGTAAATCTCTATGTCACTGATAACTTCGAAACAATCATGATTCTTAATCTAGGTATTCATTAGGTTTTGGAGGGGAGGATTGCTAGATACAAATACCAAATTAATGTATCTGCACAAATTGAAATAAAAATTAATTCCAGTAATAGACAGTAAAAGGAAATATTTAAATTATTATTTATTGTTTATTGGGTTTGTCTAGTGTTATTTAAGAAAACAGTCGCACGGTTCATTATAGCCTATTCTGTGAAGAATAAGAATTGAGAGAACGATGGAAAGCTTGCATGTATGATACTTACCTAATTTTTGATGCTGTTACTCTTATATCCACTTACAGTAGTACCACATGATAATAGATTGATGCATTATGTTTTGTATTCAAGAAAACAACGTGGAGTGCCTCACATACCATACTCATCTTGATAATAATTAACCAAAAAAATATAATGCTAAGATAGCTTAGCTTCCTCCTGGTATTGATGGAATAATTCACGGCAAACGCAACAAAAGGAGAGAAAAAAATACGCTAACACACGGAGATGTTTCTGCTTACCCGGCGTCATCGGCGTGGTTTCGAGAGTATTTCCTATCTCTGCCTTCTATCGCTGTTGCCTCACAGTTAATGCCATAACTTTCAAAACAACAAACTCGACATTTCTTGGCGCCCTCTAGTGCCAAAGAAACCAATGCCTGCCGTTCAGGAAGCAGCGACATACATCGGGTACTGTTCCCCAAACCATCCCTCGACAGTAACACAACAGTACCCGGTTTATGTCGCTGCTTCCTGAACGGCAGGCATGCGTTTCTTTGTCACTACAGGGCGCCAAGAAATGTCGAGTTTGTCGTTATGAAAGTTGTGGCATTGACTGTGAGGCAACAGCGATAGAAGGTAGAGATAAAAAATACTCTCGGCACCACGCTGATGACGCCGGGTAGGCAGAAACATGCCCGTGTGTTAGTGTATTTTTTTCTCTGCTTTTGTTGCGTTTGCCGTGAATTATTCCATCAATACCATGAGGAAGCTAAGCTATCTTAGCATTATATTTTTTTGGTTATTGTTTCTAGGCATTTTCTGACGTGTTCTGTTGATAATAGTTGTTTACAAATTGATATACTTAAAACATTGTACCAAGTGCTACTTAATAAAGCATTTATAAACTGCGTTATTTCATATTCAACCACTCAACCTGCGTATTTAAAAAGAACGTATAATTGCTAACAATTTAATATGCTGCTAATTACGTACCATGAAATGAAAATAAAAACCAAAAAAATTCAATTAGAGCGACTGCAGCATGAAAGAATCGCACGCATACGAGAAAACAACGAATTCTCTAAACGCAATAAAAGAGGAGAACAGGAAATATTAATTTGTGCAATTTTAGGTACTTACTAATTAATTCGATATGTGTCGTGGTCATTGTTATAATTAACAAACGTCTGTCTACGCGTCTGCCAGCTTCAATTTTTTCATATTACACATGCGCATATAAGCCAGAAAAAATCGAAAGGTAAAACCAAATAATAGTGATAACATCTGTTTTGAGTACAACACAGGTACAAAATATCGTCAGAAATAAGATAATGGGAAAGCTCACAAAGTAGGGCATTATAGGTTAACTAAAAACAGTCATTCATTTGGAATCAGCGTTGTGCCGAGCGTATTCTTTACTTATTATGTTATTCGGTTCGTGTAAATCAGTATTCATACCGAGTCAAACTAAATCCAAAAACATTTCACCAATGCTTTCCCTACACGGGAATCATGTAGATACAGCAGCTGAACCGTTTTCTCTCTTTGATGTTACTTTAGCGTTGTTGACTAAGTTAATTTAGTTTCAACATACAAGCGATTTTTGAAATTTGACCTTAGCCATTATCTCACATAGAGTCCCCAAACTAGCAACTGCTATTTGAACAATTTAAAGAGATGGGAGCATCGCTAGGAAAAGTAGATAGACTTCAAGCAGGACAAAAGAAAATACTTGTTCGTGTGTTAAACTGGAAACTTTTCAATCTATCCTCGTATGTACCTAGATGTGCTTTTACCTTGGTGAGGGTGCAGTTTGTATCTGCACATGTCCTGCAATCTTAGCCGCCTTAGCTGGAGAAGAATGGTGGCTGAGTGTTTCCGGTGAGACGATAACTTCATTGAGGAAAGATGGGGAGGGCATGACGTGCTAATCCGGTACGCCGATGAGACTGCTGCGTGTTCCGGTGCTGAGATTCTGTTGGTGCATAACGGGCCAGCTAAAATCACTACAAATTATTATTTGTTTAAATAGTTCACTTAAAACAGCTAATACTACGAATATTTTTTGAAAATGACGATCCCACGCATATTCGAAATGGCCGTTCCCGATT
Source organism: Marronus borbonicus (assembly GCA_902655005.2). NCBI lineage: Eukaryota > Metazoa > Arthropoda > Insecta > Coleoptera > Scarabaeidae > Marronus > Marronus borbonicus. Next base: position 6,659,018 of record LR737394.1, on the reverse strand, counting down.
AATTAATTAATCTTGTGTGGTGCGGAGTATGTCGATACTTTTGTGTTGCTTATATTTGAACCTTTAATTTAATCATTGACGACCATCTTGTTTTAGACATTTTTTACGTCGCTTGCGAACAGATCGAGTAGCGTTAAAAATGTTCATATTGGAAACTCTCCGGACGCAATCTTCAAAATGTTCTTGCAGTTCACTAACATTGTTTAATGTTCTTTTATTCTCTATATATCCCCAAAAAAAAAAGTCGAAAGAGTCAAGTTAGGCGACCGTGAAATGAGATCGATTCTATCCCTAGCCTATCATTTGAATTAAAATATTCATTTTGTACAAGGATTAATCCAAGAAATGCATTAATTTTAATATTTTGGGTTTCATAGCTCCACAAACAGGACTGACATTCACCTATATTTTACATTCCAGCATGCACAATACTTCCGCTTGCGTTGATTGTAAAACGAAGAGCTTCATGCTGCACCTAAGTGCCTACAATGAATTAATACCAGAGGATTGTAATTGTTCGTGTTTGCTTTATGTCGTGCCTGTACGCCATACCATACATCAACATCAAAGAGAAAATACAATGCAATCTCACTGCGCTTATGCCACATGCTCTTGCTGCGGCGTCTTATATTGTAATATATTAATTAATATTAGCGACATAATTTCATCATCAGTCGCTTAGAATGGTACATATTGTGCCTACTATAGAAAATTTACAGCTTTTCTAACAGATTTAGATAACATCGGAAAGACTTATTCATTCGGTAGGATTTGATAAGCGACTCGACGAGGTTACCTGGACATGACCGTATATGAGCCTTGGACGTGTAGGTTGTATATGTGAAATGTTCTGCAGTGCCTGTACTTCAATCTATCGCTGTAAAGGGTAAAATTAATGATCTAATAACGTTCGAATGGTAACTCGAGAGGCGTGCCGAATCCTCAAAAAAAATGCTCTCTTTTCCTGTATTAACGAAGCACCACGCAAAGATATGTTATTTTGCCTATGGCCTCGGCCAATAATTCCTACCAAGTTAATTTCGAAACATTAGTAGGCAGCTAGTACATAGCAAAGTTTACAATACTTTGGGTAACAATGTCTCAGAACTACGTGCTATTTGGCGAGGATTGAATAGAATTCTCAGTGAAAATGTTTGTACAGCTTCAATCATTTCAATTGAAGAAAAATAATCCTAGTATGCTTTAAATGGGAGTATCACATATGGTTAGTTCTTCTACAACAATATACTCGCATAAATAATTATAAGATTTTTAAATTTGTTTCCCCAGACAAATCCCGAATTTTTCAAAGCGGAACTAGAAGCCAAACGACAGTACACGATCTCTAAAAACGCTAAAAGCTGATGACAAGGAACATGGGTATTGATATAAAAATGCTGTGTTACGATGAATGAGAGGCTATAAAATGTTTAACGATGCATTAATTACGCAATCGACTGTGAGCAAAATTTATCTCAAATTTCAGGAAACTGGCTCTGTAAAAGATTTGCAATGATCAATCGAAACCCTTAAACGACGATGGGCGGCTTCTTATGTGATAGTTCTGTTAGTCATAATCCAGTAGACATCTTAGAAAAATCAACTTCGTGAGGCCATCGTAAAAAATAGAAAATGGTTCCCCTTTAAAGAGCATTTTTTCTATTTTTTTTGCAATAAAACATCGCTGGGTATGTTTGTTACTTACCAAGAAAATTCAGCATAAAGGGTACATTAAAATGAGGTGTCTAAGAGGACACTCTCACCTACGACAATATTTCGTCGTTGACACAGTCAAGGTCTGCCAACAATGTATGAAAAGTACGCCGGAACAATGTAAAATACATCTTAAGATAGTATCGAATGAAATCATTTCGCTTCACGGTCTGCTCTGTTCAAATTACAATACATGCGCTAATCCTTATTCAAATAAAAGAATCCGCACTTTTCTTATACAGGTCGTTGACAAAATCTGATTTAATAATTCCGCACATATTTAACAGAGGAAAGGATATACTTCACGCAGTAGGTGGTGCCATTACCTCTTGCAATTAGTCCAGTAGCAAAGCTCGAGAACGTTCTATCCATCAAAGAGTTTCTGTATTTTATAGGAGATTTTTCTGAAAACTTACTAAACGAAAACATACTAATCGTATGTAAAAAGATACGAATTCTTACATTAGTTAGCCGACCTCCAATTTCGTATCTTAAATAAAGTAGGCAATATACTATGTATAGTAGCCTGCTTATGTCTTGTCTCCCCTTTGAGTAACGACTAATATCGATACTATCTTCCGCGTGGCAAGGCCAAGTACTAAGGTTCGGGAAATAAAAGCACAGAAGCGCGTTTATTGGGAATAACCACCACAAACTGATAAAATCTACCTGCGAATCCTGCAATAATCCAAGCGCACGGCTACGAGTGGTAGAAAGTATAGATACATCGCCTCAGGGGGAGGCAAAACATAAAAATGTCACCGTACATTCGAAGTTGGTCGATTTGCATTTAATTATTAACATACTGTACAACATTCAATTTAAAGATTCATACACTTCAGTCAAAAAACATTGCTATGAAATGCTTCGCTGTAACAATAACTTTAATTAATCCATTAAACTAGATACGGTTGTCTTTTCCCTTGAATTTATGTAGTCTCTAATATTACTCCGATTTTTTAAGCGATTCGCTCTTCGATAACTCTCTAATAACAGACTCTATCTTTATGGCCTTTAGTTCACGTGCACGGGTAAACGAACAATAAAATCGGGCTTCAGGCTATCGGATGCAGCCAGGCTCTTGCCAATAGCGTAAAGATAGAATTAAGTAATAAAAATCTGACACGGATAACATTGCTCTAGCGTATTGGACACATGCATAATTTAATACTTCAAAACATCGTATGTATCTTATTTATATATTCGCAGTAAATTACTTAAAGTCGGTGACTTTATTAACCCTTAAAATTTAATGGTTTTTGATTAATTGTAAAATTGCAGATCTAACTACGCAATAAAATTTGTTTACGATCAATTAATATATTGATCGCCAGCCTCGTTTCGACTTTCTCAAATCCCGAATAGCATCCGTGCATTTTATATACGTATCGTAGTGCGCCCGAAAGAAATTACGCAGAACCATCAGTTGACATTTAATCTTTGGGTTGATGCCGCATTCTTTCCAACGCAGGTCATCAAATCCGAAACTGCACCACATTGCCGACGTAACAGTAATGATTATTTAAATTTTATGCGTTCAATTTGTGTTCTTGTTGATGGAAACAGCTCTCAGACGCTGCTCTATTACACGATTTTGTTTGTCCGATGACCTATTTCAAGAATAAGATGTTAATTGGTTTATGACCCATGTATTTTATTGGAAGCGCACGTTGAATTTCAACGACTACGGTTAAAGTTTCGGAGGGAGAACCCGCGCGATATGGGTCGCAATTGAACTCTCACACATACGAGTTTTTATGTCGGTTCGAACGATATTAAATGTTTAATACTGTACGATTTAGTGCCGTAATTAAAAATGATTTTAAATCAAGCTGGGAACATGATCTGCCGAACGCTGGCGTGTTTTATATGACGGAGATTTTATTGCTTTATTAGAGGGCTTTTATAGAATTGAAAGGAAACGGAATAAAATTTATATATAGTTTGTTCCACATACGAGTCGTAAAAAATAAAAGCCAAAACCGTCGTCGAGAAAATACTGTGTGTCCAAGACGCTTAAAACAATTTACACAAAATTGCCTTGGCACTCAAGATATTTAACAACTTGCCTTATACAGTCGAGTCGTAAGTTCTTCTGCACGTTGTTTTGTTTATTAATCGAAGCAGGAAGTACCTTCCATGAATGTAGGTTAAGTAAACAAAGCAACAGTGTTATTCGAAGGCAATTAACAAAGAAATAATTAAATTGAATTGTGTGAAGGTTTGGAATTTATTTTAAATAGAACGTCTTTTATACTTTTAGACATTTTTATTTAAAATTCTATTTAAAATACGAATGTTAACCTCTGCGTCCGAGGAAATCAAGGATGGCACGAAGTTGAGAAAATTTTTATAAACTAGTTCCTTATCCATAGTATCGTTCACTATAATTTCAAAATTATATTTTAATTACTTTGAGATATACATCCAACCTACCGTCGTGAACGATTTTGCATGTAGGGTACCCCAGGATAAGCTTACGTTAGCCGTATATAAAATTTGTAAATTTGCAGACTTATTTGGTCGAGATGGTTAACTTAAGAAGTAAGAAAATATCACGTTTATTCAGCTTGATAACAGTTCTCTAGTGTCTTAGTAAGCTGCTTGGTATATCGCGTATTTCGTATTTTTTATTACTTGAATTTATTGATTATTTATGGAGAATCTGAAAGAATTTAAAGTAGGACGTGCGCTCTGTTTCGGAAAAGATATCTAAATAGACTAATACCGCTTAAGATATTTCAACACCAATCCAACTGTATCTCTTCGAGAAGTAGCAACAACGTTAGGAACCTCGCGAATACCCATTCGAAGAGTGTTAAAAAAACACAAGCGGGCATCTTTTTCGTACCAGCAAGTACAAAACTTGCATCCACCGGATTTTCTTCTCTTTTCTTCATATCTTGTTAGGAAGATGAAAACTTCACAAAAAAAAAAGTATATGAATAGATGAACCAAAGCTATAATAGTCAAGTTACTTTTCACCGCATTCTTTGCCTTCCACATTTAAAATGAGAATTTAAATGGCGAATGATATTTAGACACATTGCGTAATGTTGCCGAATACGAACTTGATACAGTGTCAGTGTTCAGTCTATCGCCGTTTGTATCAAATGGTACGCCGAATCGCAGCGCAAGAAATGTCCACATATCTTTGGAGAGGCTATTTGAAGGGAAGAAGATAACAAATTAAGGTCCCTACAAACACTCCGCATCACACAGGTTTAATTAATTAATCTGGGACAGCCGTTTCGAGGACGAAATGTGACAACTCGGCGCAGCTAAGTCAGTGCGGCTAACGAGGCGCGCAACAACTCAACGCAGGGACGAGAGAGCTCGGCGCACGTAGTAACCGTCTATACGGCACAACGCTCATTGTTGGGTACAGCGAAAGAACAAAACTCCGATCCACGATTGTCGGTTTGCCGCTAAACGGATTAAGGCGACTCCGGTGAAAGAAGAAATTATTCAAATTCAAGGTGCTCGTAGTAATTACATAATTTGATTGATTCATTATGTCATTAGGGGCTTATTACATAAATAGAAATTTAGTAAAGTACTTGCGAGGTATCGCTGACAACTACCATATTGGTCCTTAAATTCCTTATTAATATTATCGAGTTATTAATTAAATCGTTTACGCATTTCGCAGCTTCTTACGTTGTCCCTGCGCCCAGTTGTCTCGCGCCTAGTTGGCCGCGCCGAGTTGGCCACGCCGAGTTGTCCTGGACCGTTGAGAGGATGCGTCGATCCTCATTTTCAACCGTTGACCGAATTATTGAAATTAATTGCAAAATTCCATTGTTTCATAAAAATTAGGGAAATCCATTGAATTTATACTTCAAAATTCTATCCGACTCTTCATATCATAGTTTTATATATTCTCAAAAATGTTGTATTCCAGAGCTAAGCGATGGATCTTACATTTAATCTCGTAAAATTCAACCCTTGATAGCGCTCAATTCTTGAGTAATACCATTTTGCGAAAAGGCCTTGTTAAGAGAGGATCTTTGTCTTCTGAGCTTTCTAGCATCGCAACATTTCTTTCTATATAGCAGTATTATTAAAGCGTCCTTCTTCGTACAAGCGGAACACATCAGAAAATGCCTAGAAACAATAACCAAAAAATATAATGCTAAGATAGCTTAGCTTCCTCGTGGTATTGATGGAATAATTCACGGCAAACGCAACAAAAGAAGAGAAAAAAATACACTAACACGCGGACATGTTTCTGCCTACCCGGCGTCATCATCGTGGTTTCGAGACTATTTTTTATCTCTACCTTCTCTTTCTCTCTCTACCTCCTTTTGTTGCATTTGCCGTGAATTATTCCATTAATACCGTGAGGAAGCTAAGCTATCTTAGCATTATATTTTTTAGTTCTTCGTACAACTTTAGTAGAGATTAATTATGCAATTTTTGGTTTAACTGAATGTTATACGCACAAGATTAAACGTGTATATCAAATCGGTACCGTCCGAATATTACAAAATTGTTTGATCTAATCCCTTGCCGTTATTTTTCCAATTAACTCGTGCAAAATTGGATTTCAATGAAACACGGTAACATCAGAAAAAGAGTCGATTTACCAGTAATATCCACTTTATTTTTCATGTTGTGAATCAGTGAATCATTGTTGAAATAAAATTAGAAAAATTGAGTTGTTGAATTGAATGTATTGCTTTCTAATTATTTGATGCAGAACACTTTCAAATTCTCTCAGATTTTCTTCCAATAAGTTATTTTTTAAAGGTAACTTTTGTGTTATAAAAAGCTCACTTAACTGCTTTCCATTTGCACAAGCAGTGCTAAAGAAATTAATTACTCGTTAAAAATGAATGCAAGGCTTCGCCGCTACGTTATACCTAAACAGCAATTCTCCCCAATTTAACTTCAATGACACAAAACTATCCATTATTGCGCACATACCTTGAAAGTTTCCCTAAAGTAATTTAAATTAATTTTAAAGGGAAGTACTGTAGGTATGTACCTACGTACATGACTATATCTATGTCGCAAGAGCGCGTGTATTTAGAGGGTAAATAGCGTTCGCGTTTAAGTTGGCAAGAAAATAATGCACCCCTACGGATTTAACTTCTTGACTTGCTCCGCTATTTGCAAATTGCGACCTGTTACAAAAGGAAATTGTTTCACTAAATTGCAGTTCGCTGCGAACGAAGACCCATAAATTATATAGTAGATGGCCGTTCAACTGGGAATCAAGGTACACGAATGCATTTAATATAATGATGTAACTCGTGGCTATGTTCGTTCAAATTAATTCGCTATATCGTCTTGTAATTATTTACCCTCTTGCCTGTAATAATTATTCAAAGAATTAACCAGGATCTAATAGAGCGTATAATTAACAAAATCATTCGCTTACGAGATTGTTATCGTTTAATCTGTGTTCTTTTGTCTCCGTGTGTTGATTATATAGACTCATTCATGCATGAGTACTCATTAAAATTAGTTGTTTTTAAATCAAAAACAGCAGTTGTTAAAAAGCACGAATTATCTTCGCCAAAAAAATCGAATTTCAACAACATTAAGCGAAAATATAAGTGAGTAGTTATAATTGTAAGTAGGTTGTTGAATATTACGAGGGACTACAGCTATCCAGTACAATATAATTCGGTCTGAATCAGGTGTTCGATTGATATGGACGCACTGTTTTTGTAACTAAATCTCAAAGAGCAATAATTATCTTTTTGTGGAAAGAGGGTATGAAAACTTCAGAAATTATTCAACGTCTGAAAGAAGTCTTTGATGAGCCTGCGGAATCTAAAAAAGTAGTGTATATCGGTGGATCGATCGTTCTGAAACTGGTAGAACATCATTAGAAGACAATCCACGCAGTAGTCGTCCGAGTACCTCGGTAAACGAAAAAAACATTACTGCCGTGGAGGACCTACTGAAAGAGGGCAGGCGAATGGACTTTTCGTCAAATTAGTGTACGCTTAGGAATAGGTACAGGACAAGTTCATGACATCCTACGTGATTGTTTGGGCGTAAGCAAAGTTTCAACCCTCTGAATGCCAAGACTGTTGGGACCAGAACAGAAACTCAATAGGTCTGACGCTTATCGTCAACTTCAAGAGCTATTAGTCCATTACGGTGATGAATTTTGGTAACGGATAATAACCACTGACGAAACGTGCATTCGTTAATTCAATCTTGAGACCAAAAGTCAATCCAAAGAATGGCGTAAACCGGAAGAAAGGCCTACACTTAAGGCGCGTGTAGTTCCATCTGTTGATTACTGTATTCTGGGATTGCAAAGGGATTAGTTTTATGGATTATCTGCCGAAAGGTACTACAATTAACGCATTATTGTCCGGACCACAGCGGCAGCCACTTGTCTGGAAAGTTGCATAAGCCTCCGTTGTTGCAACATGATAATGCAAGACTCCATACCGCAAGAAAGACAAAGGATGTTTTGAACGATTTACGATGGGAATTGCTTCGGTATCCACCTGACTCATCAGATGTCGCACCCAGTGATTTTCATCTGTTCTCAGTTTTGAAAAAATCTTTACGGGGTGTTCGATTTGAGTGTTTAACTGACATAAAACGTGTCATTTTCCTGTATACATGCATTGTTTCGCAAGTCGACAGGCACGTAAGGATATTATTCACGAAAAACATATTTTCAGAATGCTATAATACTTGGCCCTCTTGTTTCACAAAAATGCATGTTAAGTAACTGAATATTGAAACTTTTGAGATCTCGTGTAGACACAGGATGTAAGATTTTTCAATTAATAGCAACAATTAAGCATTTAACAAAGAGGTTGGCTACGTGAAGGCGAACCCTGTATAAATCTACTAGTTTAAAACAATGTATACTGTGAATAAATTTAGTGGTGCATATAGAAAAAATTCTTCCTGCAACCATGTTTTATGCAAAGCAATATGTGTTAAAAATTTATTTCAATTACCCAGGGAGATTCCATTATGATAAATTGGTAACAGTAAACCGTCAAAGCATCAACAATTCAGGGAACTTCCCGTGACATCATTAAACGTATACCCAACATTATAAGAGATCCGGAGATATAAAAATGTTTATGAGAAGGGTTGCATTCGTTTTAATATTAGCCAAGTTATTATCTACGAAATATTTCAAGCACTATTGTACAATGCCGTTTTTTCGCGTTCTGTTCCACAACCTAGCCTTATTATCAGATTAATTACGCTGTTGCATGTCTGACTCATATTCCTAGTCGGTTCCTACACTTCAGGTTGTTCGGCTATAATTTAAAAATAAATTAAAAAAGTTCAACCACTACCGTAAGGAAAAACTTATTCCTACGTCGGTTTTAAAAGAGGTATTTATAGTCATTTAATGCCGTCATTTAATTTGCGTTAGTGCTAAATCTACACTGAATGTTTTTATGGGGTTTTCACCCGCCATGTCTCTAGGATGCATGTTCTAAATGGGTTAAAATCTGGCACGTGCGGAATTATGTCCGATTCGTGTTCGTTAGTTCGTGTGGAATTTTTCGAACGAAACAGAGAGAATTATTGTTACATATCAGAAATACGATTCTTCACAGTAAACACAGGCAACAACATAGATGTAACTCGATGTGTATATTGAAGAATATAAAAAATTCCGCAGCTAGTGTATTTTAAAACTAGTATTTACAGAGATATTGGTTCAGCGAGCTAGGTTACGGTCAATGAAAGGATGCTCTCGCCCTCTGTGACAGGTTTTCGATTAGTCCTATCCTGAGAAGGAGCAGTTTTGGTCTCAGGTATTTAACAAAGTGATTTTAGCGATGAGGTAGGATGAATTTCATCCCATCTCTTCAAGAAAGGAGCTTTTGTAAAGGCGCATGGCCACCTCGTAGAATGTGTAGTTTTTTAAATCTCCAATGGTCAAATGAAGACAAAAACAATACCAAAGGACTATAGAAAAGCCCAATATACTTAGGGTGCCAAATTAGAAATGTTAACGGATTTTTTTAAGATTCGCATAATGATGTACCCGCTTAGTATAAAGTACGCTCTGTATTTTTTTATGCACGTTGAATAAGCGCCGATATAACGAAACGCTTTCCACGAATATTTCAATGGATGTTTTATTGAAAATTTAAGAGGTTGTGCTTAATAACGACACAAACGATCCGTTTACATTGCCTCTTTAATCTTGTACGCATAAAAAGGCGACTCTGCGGTTCCAATGACCTACAATCATCTGTCGAACGATCGATATTCAAATATTTAAATAACGTGCAGGGGACGAACAAAATACACACGCATGCACATGTTCGCTTTCTCAAATGACAGACCTCCTTCTGTCGAGTGCGCGAGAGGGTATTAAATCACACATGAAGTGTGTACACATGTCGCACAATTTAGTTGTAATTTGGCGACTGATTACAAATATTTGAGAACCAACGTGTGAGTCACGTACATACGAAGGCGCCATGCAGGCATATGTACCCGAGCTATATATGGGGCTTTATGCGCATCTACCGGTTGAATAAGTTTAATGTGTTTAGTGCAACGCCATCTCGAACGCACGCGTGCATATTAGATCGACGAGAGAAGCATCATCGTTATGCACATATGTGCGATTTGCGCGACGTTCAGCAAAAGATATTTTCTAGTATATTTAGAGAAAAGTACCTTCAAATGTTTGATATTTGTTAAATTTAACACCTGCTTAAATGCTTTATTGTTCTCGTTCAAAGCCAAAATCCCTAAGACCTCTTTCTGTTTCCAATCATCTTTATAGGTTCGGGTTTCCCCCTCTTCTTCGCGGGAGTTATAGGAAATAATGTTAACGAACGTCTCAGGGACCAATGGTCGAAATGTCAAAGAGTCTAAATATCGTAGTCTGTGTCTTAGCATGACATGCATTAATCTATCTTCAGAATAGCAAAAGTTAATTTAAATTTAATATAATTAAGTTCAACAGTACGATTTAGTAACTATAAAAAATAAAAGCTCCGGAAAATTTCCCGAAAAAACAACTCCTTGACAATAACAATAACAAACTTTCCTTTCCCTGTCTTTATCAAGTTAGGTGGTGGGCTATACCACGCCAAATAATCGGAAAGGGGTTTCTCGTCAAAGTTCGTCCAACATAATAATGGTGCCTGTTACGAGCAGGGGGAAAGGCTCCTAAGTATTGATAATACCTTCGTAAAAGAACTTGGTACATACAACAGAGCCAAACGTTGTAAACATATCATTTAAATACTGATGCGCTACAGATACTCATGAAAGCATTGGCAAAATATGATCGTTAGAAAACCGACTATACACGATATCCATTAACAGTTTGTATGTTCTCCAAAGTTGGGTATAAAGTACAACGCTAGGTACATCTGTTTACACTGGCGAATAATTCCTCAAGAGGAAATAATATCAGTACTTTATGATGCATCCGTTGCCATAGCTGAATTGAATTAAAATGATAAAGCACGCACACGGGAGTAAGTAAACACAATACCATAAGCAGAAACACACTATTACCTAGAAACATATTTTGTTATCTGGGTGGTTGCGCTGATTGGAAATATAAACTAAAGATAGCGCTATGTTTGATAATGTTCATCCGTAATTTATATTTTAAATTTAAAATTTCATCACTCCTATCACAAACTTCCGAGCCAGAGGAATTGATTCATCCTGTATATTACATGCATATACGCTAGCATATACTTCCTATATGGTGACTCATTCGACTTTTTCTTGACCTAGTATTTATTGACAGCACATTCAGTTCGCCACAACCATAGCCGTAACGGACTCGAAATGTAATAAATTTCGTCGGCGAGGGTACTGAAATAATTGAGACATAAGTGTAGATTAATTTAAATTAATTGTACGTATTTGCGGCGAATATTCGCCATTCCATACAAAAGAAAATATACGTTTCTGATTGCCGATCTGTAGATAATGTTTCGCACGGGGCATTTGCTTTATTTCAAGTACATTAAGTAGGACTTTTTCCGGCGACGCCGACCTATGTAATGGGAATTGTGAAATATGCAGTGTGTACAGAGCGGAGCGTTTAATTTAAGCGATACGTGTTCTCTCATATTGTGGCCGTTGGAGATATTTATCGAAATCTTTTAAATGTATAATAGCAAATCAATCAATGTTTGTTAGATACGGTCAGTGGAGAATTGTTCAACAGGCGTGCATATATTAGATCTCCGGGTAATTGATTAGACCACCACGCATGTAGGAACCAGAAATGTCTGTACCTTTTTATTATGTATTCGCGTGTTGAAATATCTAAGTTGGCCAGCTCAACCGAAAAATACATGTGTAGATCATATTATCATATTGTAGATAGATTATATAATATAGTGAGACGAAGTGATTTTTGCAAAGAGAACAAAGTTGGTTGTCAGAAATGTATTACGGAACCCTTTTTACCGTTGATAACTAAGATCTTATCCGTAGATAACATAGATAGATAAGGTGTCTATCTGTTATCTGCGGTTGAAATTAAACTCATCAAGTACTCATCGGGTGCTTTCCGCTTGCTGGGAATTCCATGTCTAGGAAGTGGAATCTTCCCTTGAAATTTTCACAATTTTCAGACTTTTGCAACTTATAAATAAAAAAATAAAATTATATATCACCAAATGCACCTTCTCCGGTTAAATTAAAGCAACTAAACAATATACAGTAAAATTCACTATAAGCATCAGTAATTGATTACTGAATCCCATTGTATGTTTAGTAACACATCATAAACACGCCTCAGATCTGCATGTCCGAAATTTAAACTCGGACTTCGGGACATCGGACACTCCAAAACGCTTTTCTACAACCGAGGCCAAACAATATCAAAAGCGGAAGGTGTCTCTGTACATCCACAGCCACCAGCAAAAAAATCAGATCTTCCAAGAATCTATTCTTTTTTTTGCGTTAAATATAATCAGCACCTACATCGAGAGTAGGCATTACAATCTTCCGCTAATAATAACTAAGATGAAGAAAACAAATCCAGCTTGTGAAAAAGTTGTTCAAATATTTGAGTAAATCAAACCTAATATTGCCATTAATTAGATTAAACATCATAATTAATTAGAACCTGATCATACAAAGAATTAGACGTTATGGCAACTAACATTCCTTCACCACGTCCAGATCAGAAATCTGGACGACAAAAAATCATTATCCCAAGTCTCAGTTAACAATGCAACATCAATGTCATCGCAAATTAACCCACAAACGTTTCGATAATAGAGTGACACGTTCACTGCTGTTAGAGTTTCGGAAGCTCTTAAATTGTCGAAATTCTACAAGAATCTTATAATTTTCTGCTTGCCTTCGAAATAGTGTCGATTGCTGGGGAACGAGGCTGTAGAATCAACTATCCGAAAACATCAAAGCAGTATTTGTGTATATATTTAAGCAAAAATTAGAAAATATCTATTAATTAATAAAAGGTCCTATTCTTTTTATTGTTGTACTGTACAGCTCGTGAATATTTTCATGCAATGACTTTTTACGATTTTAGACGCAGATTATCTAAATAACTTTGTTGAAGAAGCCCAACACGGAGTCACTCTATATCGTTGGTTTAATGAATTTAATCGGGGGCTCAGATCCATTTAAAAAAGGCCGTCCGAAATCGTACTTGTGGTGCCGGCAAACATCTATGTTGGGTGCGAAGTAATAAAGCAAGATTGTCATGTGGCATATCCTTATGCAAATCGTGAAAAAGCTCCGTATGCGTTGGATCTGGCATAAGTTAACGATCGCTCTGCAAAAGGTGTCGACTGGCCGAAAGAAATCTTCAAGCAATTGCGATGCTTCAAAAACCGTTTATAACATAGTCGCAAGTGATGGAGCTTGCATGTATGCGTATGAGCGCCAAAATAAATATGTGTTTTATAAGATGAGCCAAATCCGCCAAAGGTTCGAAACAAATAGTCGCCTGTTTTTTCGGAGAAACCGGGCCTGGTTTTAGGATGTCGTAAAACAATGGTACACAATCATTCGTTTGCTAGAAGACTTCGGACAAATACAACAGTGAACATTCGACGCCGGATTATTCTTCACTATGGCAGTGCGAGCTCGTCGGCGCAAATAACGCACTCGAAACCTCGAAACCATGGGTTTTCCGCCGTATAATCCTGATTTGACCTCTAATGATTTCCAACAATGATATTCGTCGCCGAAAGAGGTGGTTGTTGTGTTTAAAACCTGTACCTCAGAGATACCGCTGTGGATCGCTATGAAAATTGGGTCCAGCGTATGCATAAATGTGTCGATCATTATCATACTTTGAAAAATAACGAAAAGATTTCCAACATCTATTTATTGTTAGTTTTTCGCAACAGATGAACAGATGAAAAGCAATCCTCCTGTTCGCTTTTGAACGAAGCCTAAACGCGCAGCAGATTCGTAGAATGAAGCTCTTTGGGAAGGCATTATAATCTTTTTATAGTAAGCGGACTGCTAAAATATTCATAGGTGTTAGTTATAAAGATATTTCTTATTTGTCTACATGCTTTATTAATCGTCAATCTTTCGTTTACTGATACCACCTTTAAGAGATAAAATCTCTATTAAACGATTGAAAAAATACAGAATTTAGCTGAGATTATCTGCTATTCATAGAACTTTCTTTGAAGATGTATACCATGACAGACAAAACTGAAAGCAAAATAAATAAGACCGAACTTTTTCTAAATCCACATCATCATATGCAGGACCAGAAAGCCGCATAGCCATAGTATCCTCCAAGCTAGCCGGCATTTTAAAACGTGGACAGACGTAATATTTTAGGATCATAACTCATATATGTGCATATATTTATGTACATACATTATGTGGATCCTAGTGCATCAAATATTCAAATCGTGGGGTTATATTTTTAAAAGGGCCGTTAAAATCAGATATATGTAGAGGTATACGTATGTACTGGCTTCTTTTCGTTGGCTTCCTATGAAGTCGCGTATATTTATACATACGTTAGGTACGTTTATTATCGTTTGCTATGTGGTCCTTTTTCGTACGCTCTTTTCTCGCTCTATAACCATCTTTTGCTTTCCAAACACAACCGTCTGACGCGATAGGTCGAGAGTTGACACGCGACAAAGTTCACAGATGACTGGTAAATAACTGTCAAAAACGTTGACGCCGTTATGCGCACTTATTTATTCAGTTGTTGCTCGGTTTTTAATTTCTGTACACGTCCTACGAATAAAAAGGTACACACGCGGTTGGTGAAAAGGGAGGGCGAGCGGTAAAACGGGCGCAGCTAACAGATGAGCGAGGTAAACGTATGCGTACACGTATCTCCCGCATAAAACATAGCGATCGTATATTATTTTTATTTTGAATATTTTTTTACATTTTAAATTCATTTGCAAACTTATCTTTCGCTTACTGGTACCACCTTTAAAACATAAATTTTTTAGTAAGCGTCAGGGAAACATAGAATTTAGCTAAGATTATCGACTATTTATAAAACTAAAACAAGAGTAAAGGTCTACGTGTATGTGTGTGTGTATTACTTAAATTAGTCATACGCGGAAGAATCCGTCTTTGCGCTGGACAACATAACCGAGTTTCTCCCATAGATAATTTACATACTTTCATCTTGAGTCCATTTGAACGTAATAAATCCTTACTGGTTGTTCTCTATTCAATATTACGGAAGTTCATAAAAAGAAAAGCCAAGCTACTTTGTTTAGAAATCAATCGCTTACAATGACTTTTCCAGTTCAAGCGCTTATCAAAACAAATACCAGGGAAATCGAGGGCAACCCCTCTAGTTCCATATTTATGAGGTAGTTCAAGTTGTCTATTACGGTTGGCGCAGACGGAAGCACTGCCGATTACAAAAGATTGTTTCCCTTCTACCCATTTCCAGTGTAATGGTAAATATGCGAGCACGTCTTAGGCGCAGCAATGGGATCTCCTCCTGTCGCCAATATCTTTGGAAATGTCCGAACAACAAGCTATTATTTCACAAACTGTTGGTACTGATACGTTGATAACCAATTTGCCATCTGTCCTCATGGACGCAAATCGTTAAACAATTTCTGAATTCCCATGATTCGATACGCCTCACTATAATGGTAGAATCGAATTCGTACAGCGGTGCCCTGACGGCGAGCTGAAACATTCCGTTTACTGAACACCCACCCACACAGATAGATATCTCAGTGGCCCGCAATAATTATTCTAAGAAAGACCATTAACCGCTACGACGCCCATCTCATTTAATTCCAATTTCCTCAAGTAGGCGTCTCTATCCTACATTCAAGGTGTCAATAATCGCATTAGCAAGATCCTCCTCAAGAAGAACATACTTCCAACCAACTTTAAACTCAATTTCAGATTCTCGCACTATTTTCTCATTAAAGACCGCAATCACCTGGAAGCCCCGAAATGATCGGTTAGCATTCCTGTTACTGAGCACGAGCGTTGTGCGCGGTTGTTGCGTGTAACCGGATCCGTTGGCTGAGCATAGACTGAAAACTAGCCACCAAATCCAATTTAATTCTACGCTCACCTTGCTTCGAAATACGCACTATTACAGTAGAGAAATCCGTGAATCTATAGAAACCTTCAAACATCCAGACAATTTCCTGACGATACCCTTTACATCATACTTGGAAAAATCTAGGAACCGCCACAGTTCATTAATCCGTAACTTTTCAGCTCCAAATAAGATGTCCCAAAAGAGTGGAAACGAAACATCGGCAGAAGCTACGACAGCGACGCGACGACCAATATGGTAAGAATAATATTAATTATGATTTCAAGACAGATGCGAAGCTGTGGAATAGTGGGAGACTATTCACGCAAACAATCATATTCCATTATATATAACCATCTCATTCCAACATGTACATGACTCGCGCAAAAACATCGGCACACTTGTGTGGTGCGAATACTTTAGTGTTGTTTCTCATACTATACCTCAGTACCTGCTATAATTACTGTAACCTAAGTGCTTCCATGCGGGAACTCCATCGACCAACCATTCTATGTAGACCCAATTTCCTTACATTTCTTCAGGTTGATTCTGATGTGATTTCACCCATGTTTGAGCTTATTTAAGTTCAATCTGCCTGGAATAGCTTTTTTTGTTTACGTCCAGCGTACCCTTGCTGTTGATAATTTGTTTTGAGCAAGCTTATGGAAAGGAAATGGCCATATTTATAGTAGTTTGCCGCACCGAGGATAGATTGAAAAATATTTGTTGCTGTTTACACTTCATATTGGGACAATGATCCCTTCTGATATCTCCGGTACTTAAAGACAATTATCCTTATTTATGTAAAACTTTTTATATGTGCCAGAACAGGCGTCTCAGGATTCAATTTTACTTTAGACAAAAGAAAACTTTCGAAAGTATCCGCAATATTGTACCTTTATGGGCAGTACCTAAGTTTCACTCTTTCTAATTACATGTGGGAGCAGCAGACCTGCTGGAGAATATACTATACACCACAGGTATACTTGATTAACATCATTATTACGTTTGGTATTATATTTCAGGTAATAAAACTCGCATTTCCAATGATAGTGGGCTTTAGGTAGTTTCGCATGTAACGCCGAGAGACTGTAATGGTCAGAAGTTATTACGGTATATTAATTTAGGTTTAAACTTTATTACCCGGAGAACTGTTCCGGTACGTAGTATTCAATTTACTATGACGAGCTATTAAAATATTATTTATATGAGAAAGGGCACTGTAATTTGAGATCAGTTTATCGACACCTATTCGCAGAAGTAGCATTAAACCTATTACGATGATCAGTTACCGTTAAATGAAGTAATTTTGCGGATTTTTCGCTTAGTTATGTTGGTCTATTCTCATCATCCTTCTACCTGTCCATTCGTCACTATAACGTGCTTTGTAATTATCCTAAATTTGCAGAGTCAGATGATTATGAGCTAGAATCACATGATTATGAGCTAGGCACTTAAGAAACTGATTAGAAACAATTACGATGAAAGAACGGCTTGAATGTATTTCGCTTCCGCAAGTGTAACCGAGCCAATACAAAAAACAAGACAATTTTAGTTATGTAATTGAAAGTGAAGATATATAGAGTTGTTCAAAAGCAAATCCGTAATTTGAAAAGGCTCCATCTTTCGCATAAAAGTGCTTGATTCCATACAGCTGTCTTTATGATCCAGAGGGATTAGAGTTTTGGAAATGGTACCTCCGTGACAGCTTCGTATTTATCTTATTGTTCTACGAATCCAATAGGCAATACGCCAATGCATTAAGTATCGAACAATATTTGGATTGTTCAGTGAAGTCGTTTCGTAACCTGCAAAATTAATTGAGAAAACCGGTACATTTAGTGATAACAACCAATCAGACAGACCAAAGTTAGAAAACGAAGTAAGCGCAGCTTTATATTAACTTCAGGACGTTCGCGAAAATTCTGCATATATGGTTTTTAGTGCTGGCAAAGTTACAAATTATTAGAAGTAAGTTATTCAGCAGTGTGGCGAATTCTAAGAAGGCAATTTCGCCTGTAATCCTACAAAAGGAAAATGCCTTTCGAACTCAGACAAGAAAATAAGCAGATGTTAACGGAAATACATAATAATGCTGAATAGCTAGACAAAATCTGTCGGATAGATCAAGCACATTTTCAATTAAATGAGGCTGATGTTCTCTCGATTTTCTTACGGTCGTATTGGATTATTATACGCACTATTTCTTTCCAGATAATTGTATGTACATACATAAAAATAAAATATCACAAAACGAAGAGACCCAATAAATCCCCATAAGTCAATGGACGTCGGCATGCAAAACAAATGACAGCCGCCGGCCAAATTAAATCCTAGAAAGCAAACATCGTAGCCGTAGGACGCGATAGGTGCATTAAATCTTTTAGTGCATTCGCTTGTAACACATGCAGGATTCAAACAGTCAGTTAGCCAGCGTTCGAGGACCTCTCCTCAGTTCTTCACATCTCCATTTGTTCGCGCCATCTTCTTTTAACGTGCATTTGATGATTGTGTTTTGTTATTCGTACGACTGAAATTTCCGGGCGTCTGCCGTTGTGCAAACATTTTCAATACATTGCAAAATAACAAGTGCTTGCAGCCATTAAGTCAGGCGTTGTTAGTTAAGTGGCTATTGGTAGCTTTAGTTCAGCAATTATTTCCTTTGTCTGGTCAAAATTTAACGATTTTTCGAAACAGTTATCGTGTGAATGTTTCGTTGCTGGGTAAGGTTTTTGATATATTGAGTTGGTAGAATTGCAAATGGGTAAAAGTAGCAAAAGAATTAGCGGTAATAGTCAAATCAATCAAATATTAATGCAAAACTGTAACTGCCGAATCCATTGCCATTTTTTGCTTATTAGAATAATGAAGTTTACAGACAAGCTGTTTCGGGGGGAAATGGTAAGATGTTGACAGAAATTAATTGCATTGGTTTATTATTTAAGCTCTTGATGTTACCTCGGGACTAGCTACACACTTGAAGAATAATTAGCAACGCTACCACATTGCCTTTTCATCGAAAACCATTATAAGAGAACATTAATCTCACAGTCCTCAAGTTGTTAGAGCAAAAGAGACTGGCTTATACAATCGAATGCCCCGATAAGAGGTATCAGCATACTCAAGCGAGCCATTTTGGAATCAACGTCATGATATTGACGGCTTGTGAAACTTCAACTTCAATAAATTTACCTGAACTAAAACCTTGATGATTCTCATAGAATACTTGAAGTCGATGGGAAGATGAAAAATTCAAAAAAAAGAAGGTTGATAATGGACATTAAAACTCTACAAGCACAAGATGCTACTGAGCGACATGGTTTTTAGAAACTACACTAGATGAAACCTCGATATAATATCACTCTCTTTCCTTCGAGTTATAAATAATGAACGCAGTGAGAACGACGAGGATCCGACTGAAGCCAATATTATTATATAGAAAGGACCGATATTCCTTCCCATGTGTTTATTTTTTGTGGCCTTTGGGCATGGTGCTGGATCATACAATGAAGATTTTCCTGGGGCCACTATCGACAGGTATGCCTATTAAGCGTACCAAAATTCAATCAAAAATCATCTTCGGATAATTCTTGAACTACTTACACTAAGGGTGAAACTTGCTTTCTTTCAATATGCGATTTAGCAAACGCACGGCTTAAGGCAAATGACGTCTAGAAGAATGTGGATTTTGGTAACTTCTAACATGTCTACTTCCTTTCCTTATTAGTTTTTCGTGCTGCAGATTTAGGAAGCGTCTTTACACAGTTCATTTCTCTGTAAAACACCCGAAGATTCGCATATAATAAATTCAGTAAGATACCCTATTTGGGTGCTCTTCATTGTAATAAACCATAGCCTTCTTTGGAATGGTTATTCTCTTAATTTCAGTTAAAATGATCATTTTTATGTTGCTGTAGAGGATCTTCGGAATGATTTCTTGACACGGTAAATAAGACTACAGAAGAGCTTTTATAAAAGTTATGACGAAAAAAAGCTTAATTATACACCTGAAACAACACTACACTATTGAACTGAAAAAAACAACTTTTTACAAAAGAATAAACCTTTTAAACATCATCTTCAAACTAACGCACTAAAATGTCATCCTGAGTATTAGACTATCCTTTGCATGAATATCAGCACAACTGAACTAGGAATTATTTTTTATCCAGCATAAAGACAAACATGCAACAAACTTGTACAAAAATTGTTGTATGGAATAGATCTAATGTAATTGTTTTCACACTTTCACATAGAGCATTGTATTGCGGTAATCAAAAGCGAATTTGAATTAAACTTATCCGATATCCACATAATACCGAAAATGTACGTATGCATTTATATAACATTCTACCTACAAATTCACACGGTTTGGTCTCATGCTGTGTATCAACTTTCCCGGCGTTAATTTTTGCTCTAGAATCCGGAATTACATGTAGTTATCCATTATAACGTGGTTACCAGAACCACCGCCGCACCGGTGCTGTTATCCCATTAACATCGTTTTAAAGTTTTAAACAATGTACACCCGTACAGAACATGTGCCGTTTTGAAATACAATCAGCGAAGGTCCGCTCGATTTACTCAGAATATCAAGTTTGCTCGTGGTTATATTGTTCGCTTTGACTTCACGATTGATCGAATACGGATTGGGTTTTTAATATCGGCTTTCACCATAAGCTCGATATGTAAACGGGTAAAAATCTTGCAAAAAATGGTCGTGCCCTATTTGGAAATATTCTTCTTTTCTATTACAAATATTACATTGTCTTTGATGTACAGCATACGAGTGCTAAAAGTATTTAAGGTTTCAAAATGAGCTATATCACCATTTTGAACTTGTCGGTGAGCATTTACCAACAAAGTGAGAGATTGACTTTCAATCAGCGCTAAAATATTGTTGATTCTTACGAAAATCCAATATTTTAGCTCTTAATTGACATATCCTAACTTTTGTTTAATATAACCTTTCAGTTAATTAATGGAAAAGTTTCCCATACGATGCATACTTTTTGCGTGATAGTGTGCAACGTTTTAAGTTTAAACCCCTTTATGGTGCATTTAGGCCACAAGGGATTCTCTTGTGTCCACTGCTTCGGCAAACGTTTCCTAGAGGAATCACCTTAACCCAGCATGATCCTTCTAATTGACAATAGCGCAAAAGAAGTGTTCCAGTGTCTCGTTTTCAGCTTGGCAGCCCCTGCATAAGAGGTCTTCGGTTAGTCCCATCTTGTAGAGGTGCTTCTTTAGCCGGCAGTGTCCAGTCAGAATCTCCACAACCATGCGAAGGTCTGTTCTGGATATCCTCATCCTGTCCGTTTGTTGAGATACGTCAAAGTGACTTTAGTGGTGTAGGAGGAACCTATTTTTGCTGTATAGGCGACAGCTCCGCGTACACAGCTGGTTGAATAGAGAGTTCTATATTCCCTTGAACTGTGCTTCTGCAAAATAACATAAGTTGCATAAGGATGCACAACCGAGCGTTTGTTAAGGCGATACTCACACTGAATACAAGTTATTTTCTGTTAATTGCTCCGTTATGCAACCTTATTAAAGTATCTGAATTTTTACTAGTTCAATTGAAGAAACTTTAAGACTGTTTATCTTTGAAATTAAAATAAGAGAGTCTTTGGAAGAAATATTCGTAACAAAAGGTCTTATAATTTTCAAACGGACCTCGTATCTTCATCCTTGCATCTGAGCGAAGGGATAAAATTACTTGGTTCGAATTCAATCCTAGCGTAACGAAGAAATTACATTGATTGGTAGGTAGTTGGGTACGAAATAGAGGCATTTATTTTGGCGTACCCAAAATGGAAAACATTATTATAAGTAATGGGAGCCCGACGTCAATTTTCCCTCCCTCGTAAAATTAAACATTTAAATCAAAACCGCAACAGTAATATGCGGCACTTACCGTCTAATAATAACAACTCTTAAATCGTGTAATTCGCAGCTGCACTTTTCGATGCAACACTTTTCAATAACGCCAAAGTGCTACGGTCTCTGCCCGATGGCGATGGCTACGGCGAGCTTAACACTCTCCACGTTCGATCGGGTTTCAAATTACTGCTCTGAACTCTGAACCGGCACACACTCGGCCTGTATTTACGGCTCAAATTGTTATTTATTAGTTACTGAATTGAAAGGGCGATGCATAGGATTGGCTGCGCACTTTCGATTGAAACTCATAAAATTCCGTAATAAAATTACAACTACTGGTTTCTGTGCCACAAATATCCCTCGACACACGGCCGTGCATGCACAATACAATGGGAATTCGAGGAGATCTCCACCCCGACTGAATTGATAATACCAATATGTCTTTCTTGGAATTTATAGCCACATTTCATTAAATTTTGGCTATTTACGATTTCATTGTACTCTTTCCCTTCTTATAGGATGCTCCAATTTAACTTCAAACGGTTTTAAGACTGTAGGGTGTCGTTTCTTAGCGATCGATGGTGAAATACACGAGGGTTGTAATTTACATACTCGAAGCGTAAAATAATACGATAAAATATATTATCTTTTGTTTTTAAAGCGCGCAGCGGAATAGGAACCAAGAAGTTATCAACTTCATCGAAGGCATCTTTCCTCGTTATAGTCTAAAATTCGCTTACTCAAAAATAAACAGCTTGTTTCATTATAAATGCTCTGTATATCAAAAACTGGTTATTTATGCTGAACTTCATAGACAAATGATTATATAATTGTAGTTAACAGATCAACTTCATGGATATCATACTTCACACTTTCTCAAGCAAAAAAGGTGCTTGATGATGATTGGAAAATCCAGGTGTAGCGGCCCTATTAAAGTGCCGTTAAGAAAATGTGATCCGCTATCCCCCAATATGCCACACCAGATGTTTATGCACGGAAATTAATTTCTCATCTGCTGTAGATTTTCAGATGACGAGTGATGCAAATTATAATCATTGGCTATTCCATAGCTTGATATGTTGCTCTCATCAGGCCACAGAATATAAGCTGGAAAAATTTGGAATTTGTGAATAAAGTTCCATGATAGAGTTAGGACTAGGAATTCTCCATTGTCCATGCACCAAATGATTTTTGGTTTTTGTTTTTCTTATGAAATGAACCAATTGATTTGGCACAATCTTCAGCAGAAGATCTCGTAGACATGTGAAGGTTGTAAGCAACGTTTTAACAAATGTTGCCGAATAAGTGTATGTATTAACATACACCTATTCTGCTGGCTTCATTTGTTGCTGTCGATTTTCACATTTGCCTTCAGGAAAGTAGCTATTATTTTTCAACGTATTAGGTGGACGAACAAATTTTTTGTGGATAGCGTCGATCATTCGAATTTTCATGCAGCATTCATGTATGACGGGGGAAAAGTATACTTGAACGGCTGGCAAGCAACCAAGCAGTATGGGCAATCTACACAAGGCTTACTTTTGTCAGGTTTACTACATATTGTCCAAGTTTGCTTTTGTGCCATCATACCTAAGTACCTAAGCATATTTTCGTTTTACAGTTATAAAAATTATTTTTTCGACAAGTACATCAATTAGGTTGGCAGCGGTTATAAAGAAGGTTCTCAAAAAATGTGTTATGCTTTTTAACTCTAATAAAGTGTTATGAATTTGAAATTGAACTTAAAAGCTAACTCACGATATTCTCAAACATTATACACAAGGAGGAAATTGAATGGAATCGTTACTTTAAGTTAATGCTGTGTATAACCTACATTGTTGATAATGATAGCAAGGACTGTAGCGTAGAATGGTAAACAACACAAAACTATCGGTAACCTCCGCACCACACAAGTTTAATTAATTAATCCGGGACGGCCGTTTCGAGGATACGAATGATCCACATTCTCAACTGGTGACGTATAAAATTGCATGCAGTGACTGTAATAAAGCCTAAATTGGTCAAACGAAAAGAGCGATAGGCACCCGATTTAAGGAACATATCAGGTGTTATCGCTTCGGTAGATTAGATTCGTCAAGTGTAGCCACATAAACCGGGTATAATATTAAATCAGAAAACTTGAAATTGACTAAGAACGTACCTTCGTCGCGAGAATTAGGCACGTACGAGACGATTTAGATAAAAAGCAACAAAAATCTGATGAATATAGAGAACGCACTCAGTTCTATTCGATGTATTGGGATAAACATTGCGTCTCGGGCTACAATAACAAGAGACCCTCCTGTCTATTTGTCCGTATTCCGTAGTTTTTCACACGTCTTAGTTATAAGGGAAGTAGGCGGTAAAAGCAGGTAGTTGTAAATAATATTTTATTTGGAAGTAGGGGTAGAACAAGCATGTTAGTTTTAGAGGTTTCTCACGTCAGTCGGTCAGTGGTTGAGAATGTAGACCAATCGTATCTTCGAAACGTCCCGGATTAAGTAATTAAGCCAGTGCGGTGCGGTGGTTACCGATACTTTTGTGTTGTTTAACCCACATTGTATTACTCCTGAAATAAAGACCTCCCGTTAAGTGTTCTAAATCTCTAAAGCCATATAAGTATTTAATTTATTAAAGCGATAAGCTAAACGTAAAAATATAAGTTAAGTTCCGTCAGCTTCGGTGTACGCTGTACACAATTCTTAAATCAACTCGTGTATCGATCGTCTTAATTTGTAGAAATCACGAGCATTTTGACCGTATTGTGTGCATAATGACAATTTAACGTAGCCGCCTTTTCATGATAACAATTCAACGTAACTTTCCAGTTGCGCTGTATCAAATAAATCATGATCGCAATTGATAAAGTTCCTTAGAACAGGCTAGACTACTGTTGTACTCCCCGATTATGTGTAAATTATTAAAAAGTACTATGGAACCCGAACCAGAGATATAAGATCTCGGTGTATACGTATTATTTCTCGTACACGTATTTGCACGTGTAATTTCGTCCGTGTGTCTCGCCTATGTATGCCGTGTTTCGCTAATAAATGTAAAGTTTGATATGCACGCGACACATTACTAATCTAATTGCACTACCATGACTGCCGCATTATTATTACGGAGTAAATCAGCAAACGGTATCGACCACAACAACGCCAACCGTAACACCGACGGAAAATTACTAAGCGTGTAATTCGAAATCACTTAGGTACAGCTTCCATCTTTTATATTCGTCGCATTTTACCCAGGTTATTAATCGCTTATAGGAGGTACTTTCCTGAATTTATTAATAGAAATAATTGATTTATAATTATGGTATAATGTCGTCTTACAATTAGCTAGGTGGTAGTATTGTATATGCATTTTCATACATTATTGTACATATTATAAGTTATAATTATGAATAATTATAAGTTAAGAAGATATACGGGGTGGCCAGATTGCATGCAACTTTCTTATCATTAAAGGTAGAGATTTGGTTGAATGGGCAATGTTTTGTTCCTAAGTATAAGCGGTACAAGTACCATATCTTGGTTTGTATCAGCACATTATTCCCTGTGTTGCTAAATTTCGTGAAACCGGTGCAGTGACTCCCAAATCCGGTAGCAGTGAACTCAAAGAAGCAACCGCTGAGGCTATTGCGGATGTGAGGATGCGTATAGATCATTCATCTAAAAGGTCAATTAGATGGCTTTCGTTGAAACTAAACGTGTTCCGGGTTTGAACCGTGTCATGTCGTTGGTTAAAATAAAACTCGACGTTTCGCCCACAATCGTATGAGGCTTCTTCAGGAGAGTGATGGCAACAGCTAGTACGGTAACACAACGTGTGAACCACGCCATAGGCGAAACTAACTGAGCGGGAAGCAGTTTTTCACAGTAACTCGAAAACCAACCGCCGTAGCAAAAGCAAAGCAGTTGGTTTTCGCCTCTGGCATGGTTCACACGTTGAGTTACTGTGCTAACTGCTGCCATCACTCTCCTGAACAATCCCCATACGATTGTGGGCGAAACGTCGAGTTTTATTTTAACCAACGACATGACACGGTTCGAACCCGGAACACGTTTAGTTTCAACTAACTCTGGCCGTGGAAGCCTACGTTTTTATTTTTTTATTTTAAATGGCTTTCATAGGAAAGTTATATGTCTTATGGTACTTCTCAGCATATTCTTAGGAAAGATCTCAAGCCCACGTAATACGAGTGCAATACTGTAATTGGTGTGAATCACATGAATGATGATAACATTCTTCATCTTCTTAGGCGAGGCTTGGTTTCACCTCAATGGTTTTACTAACAAATAAACTGTATGTACATGACCCAGTGAAAACCCTTATGTCACGATACAGGAACCATTGCATTCTGAAAAAATTGGTGTTTGGGTACCAACTTCACGGAGAAAAATCATTGTTCCATTATTCATTTCGATAAGAAGATCAGACTTAAAGAAGCAATAGTTTATTGCAATACTTTGCCCTGGTGCCCAACTTATTGAATGGTATATTTGCTTTTGTCAATGCTGCAAATAACCGTATTTGTACCCAATCTGCATGATTTTTAAATGCTGACGAAAGAAGTCTATGAAATGTTTGTTTTTCTTAATCTCTGGCATCCCTTTTTATGTTTCTCGGCGAAGACGTGCTGATCTTTCTCTTGGGTCATTTTTGTATTAAATCCCCAAACCAGTAGTACTAATTATCAAGCCAAAAAAATTTGACTTGTTAATTAGTACTATTACTTTAAGGATTTTGCATAAGAAGAAGCCATTAGTTGAGTGTAGGCTTTCACGACCGTAATCCATAGTAGAAGTGTCTTTCAGGTGTTCTCGCGTAGTTAATATTTTACGCGAATCGATAGAAATAATGAAGAACACTAACAACTTCAATCGCGAAGACGGGTACAAGATCAGCAACATGTGGAAGTTAGCACTACGAAGTCGTCATACAACGAACGACGCGATTCAGCGGAACGGAACGGTTATGGATCAGCAAAGCGGAACGGTTATGGATAAGCAAAGCGGAATAGAAATGGGGTATATAACGAGGAGCAAGAGACAAAAACATCAGTCTTTAGAAATCTTCTGAAGAAGCTGACAGCATGATTAGCGAAACGTCAAGTAAAATGTTAACTACGCGACAACACCCGAAAGACATTTCTACTAAGAAGAAGCCATATTTGTTAATCCGGCTTTGATTTTGAGTGGATTTTCATTCAGCTGGCCTGAGGATGGGTTCTTTACCATGAAACTGGTCGTTCATTCCAATTTTCCCATTTATCCATGATATTGTGTATCATTAAACTTGTCTTTGGGAGGTTTATTTAAACGATAAATAATACACAGACTTTACCAATTGAAATAAGAAAGAAGATACGCATTTCCGGTTTAATCAAGAGTTGCAAATATTTCTATTATCTATGATGTCATCTACCAAAATTTGTAAAAGATATTTTAATTGTTTCTATTGTTGTGCTGGTCTTTAGTCTTTTGCAAAATATATAACTTTCTTATATTGCCAGTTTCATTATTATATTAATGTGGTTCGATCGTTATTTCTTATTATTATTTTCTTAATAATAAGAAATGTGTGAATATGTCTTTTGCATAAAATCTTAACTCTAGTAATTATCTCCCAATAAATGCTTTATTGGGAAATAATTATTCTCTCGCCAAGGACACATTCGTATTTACTTCTGTTAGACGTACTTTTGTCAAGTCATTCTACTCTTGCTCGAGGTCATTGACGTCCGAACGTAGTGATATTTTTTCCGGAGTCGATTGTTGTACTATTCCTAGGTTGGTTCTGCGTCCACTTTTTCTACCTGTTCAGAAATTACTCTTTCGTATCTGACTATAGGGACGTGTAGCGTGGTGACCGGTTGCACATAAAACTGTTGTCAACTGGTCATTAACTATTACAATAATCGTAAATATAATGGCCACGAATGTGGAACTTCGTTTATCCGTCGCTTTTTCACTTCGGGGCAAGATGGTGTAAATTTTAATTTTATTACGGTGTTAAGTGATTTCATGTTTATTCAGTGGTCATTGGTATTATAAATCGTTCGAGATATAACGAGGCCGATAAATTTATCAAAATAGGGACGCTATTAGCGTTATCCGTTCGAATATAAGAACCGCAATAAAATTAAACAAACTAGAAATCGATACTAAATTAGTCATCGTGAAAAATACTCGCTGTTTTATGAAGGAAAACCTAAAGAGAGTGCAACGGCTTAAATTATCTGGAATATTTATCTTGCACATTCGTCGCTTGACGTTTACTTCTCACCGAGCCGCTTACGTGTAAATATTTGCCAACTTGGCAATTCCTTTTGCGCCTTATATCCAGTGTTTTGTAATATTATCAGTTATATAACTTTGTAGCTGATGCAGATGTTGCCAGCGTTTTCTAGCTATTGCATAATTTAAGTGCCTTCTCGGTCTTTCATTATTTTGTCGATATTTTTCGTGATCTGAAGGACTTTGATCTGAAAGCTTGGAGTATTGATGATGTTAGGATGTTGTTGGCAAATGTGGCGTTGCTTCTGGTTCCTCCTAGTCCTAGTTCCGTAACGTAACGTATTTTACAATAATCGTTCAAATAATCTTCGCGACAAAGTGATCGTTAAATATGAAAAATATACTTGAGATTATGAATTAAGGCTTTCACGCGAATTTTATTGACTCACTTCTTGTATAAAAAAAATACTAAAGTGAAGTAGGTGTCTTGTTGTCTACTATTTCGAAAATGCCCACCATCTTAACATCCCTCCCATCTTCTTCTAATATATATATATAAAGTAGTTTGTAGAACATTGATCATTGATTATCAGCCTTCTGAGCAGTTCTGGGCTGGAAATGTTACATTAAATCCCAAGATTTGTTACGTGAAGAAAATGGAGAGGAGACGAGTTATCTAGCCGTTTCACAGAAATTATTGTTGGTTGGAGTTATAAGGAATAAGATGCTAGAGACAGGGAGAGCCGAACCCGAGGCTATGTAAGGGGCTGAAATATCTGAGAAAAAGGTCAGAACGACTTTAATCTTGTCCGAAATCGTTAATTGGATACTGGCTGAACGACACTATGCATGGCGCTAAAGACGGATACTTTCGACGTTGTAAATTTCTGATATTACAATGTATTAAAGAGACAGATTGTTGTCTCGTCACTTTACTTCTCCCAAATACCACAGACAGTTCAATATGGACAATTTCTTTTGTGTCTTATGCAGGACTTCCGGATGGTATAGCAATAGAGAAAAAGGCATTCCCGGATCTAATGTCCGCGAAACCTTTCAATTTAGATTAAGTAATTTCTGTATTAATACCGTAGCCTTCCACGGCCAGAGCCTACGGTACTAAACGTGTTCCACGTTTGGACCGTGTTATGGTTAATCGAAAACTCGACATTTCGCCCACAATATATGGGGCTTCTTCGGGAGAGGGAAAGGTGGTAGTTGGCACGGTAACTCAACGTGTACACCACGCCAGAGGGGAAACTAACAGAGCGGTCGCGGAAACTCAGCATGGTAACCATGGCAGAGGCCAAAATCGACTGCGCTCAGATACCTCCAAGCTTGTTTTGCAGCGTATACTCTTTCATAGGTTTTAGTCTATTTACTGCCGTATTAACCGATGTTTCCGTCTTAAACAACGTGCGTGCGGAACTATTATATTCTTTGAAAGTAAATACCAGGACTTCAGGAAATTAGGCACATTTCTTATAAGATATGTTTACCTTATTTAAATGTATGACCGAAAATAATTATTAATTGTTTAACTCTTAGCGGTAAATTGTAAAGTTACAACAAACAAGGTTGTTGTGGTTAGAAGTCATACTTTATTTTAAGCGTTCGTACATTTTAAAGATTCAAAAAATGTTGTACAGGTCATTGCAGTCTTCCTCCAATTGTCCATTTATTTTCTAAAGCATGGCAGTATCACATTTGATTGACTAATTACAGCTATTGCTTGAGGAAATAGTAATTCAATGGCATCGACATCGTCCATGCAAATTTCACGTTTGATATCCTAGCGTTACTAATACCCAGTCAAAGGTGAATGTTGTCGCTTATTTATGATACACTCGCGTTGAACACATACATTTCGCAGAGTCAGCGTGGAGAACAAGAAGCGATAACTAAATCCAATATCAACGTGTATGAGAGCTTTTCTGTTATTAATAATAAAACGTTTGCTAGAGTAAACGAACTAATAGTAAGATTAACGTTAATAGGTATAATGCTGAATTCCGCAAGTGAAATTGTTTCTGAGAAAAGACGATGGTTGTTTCTGCTGCATGCCGTATTAAATTACAGCAATTTACTTGTTTGAAGCATACAAACCGTCGTTGCGTTAGCGATACTGCTTGTACCTGGTTTTCCTTGGGTTTTCAAAGGCTTACGTAGTGCTTCTCGTATATTTTCACGAGATCCAAGGAGGTTGCATAGGGGAAATGTAGATAGCAGCGCTATTTGTATTTACTAGACGATACGATTTCATAAAGGGAACCAGTTGCATACGTTACATAACTAGATTCGCATGGCATATTGTTTTAATACATGCGGGAAGGGATGCTTATGTTTGGTTGCGTTTATTATTGGGCTTTATACTTGATGCAGTGGAGGTGATTTTTTTTTAACTTTTGTGTACTGAAACATGTTTGTGGCATTGAATAAGATTTGAAATAATAAAGATTTATTTTCGGCAGCGCTTATTAGCAATAATGAGCATTACTAAGCTTTGTTACAATATAAAATGTTGATATTTCGTAGATATATGAATGATTCAATTATATAGAGGGAAAAACAAATGTAAAAACATGACTTGGTTTAAAATAATAACATACGCTTCCATAGCCAGAGTCAATTAAAATGTTAACATGTTCCAGGTTTGAACCGTGTCATGGTTAATCAAAACCTCGACGTTTTACACAATCATATGGAACTTCTTCAGTAGAGGGAAGGGTAGGTCACAGTTTAGACGGTAAATCAACGTGCAAACCATGCCAGAGGTGAAACTAGCTGAGCGGGAAACAGTTAATCATGGTAACTCAGTATGTGAACCATGCCAGAGATGAAAATCAACTGCAGTCTGGTCCGAACCCGGAAAACGTTTAGTTTTAAATGATTTAGTTTAGTTCTATTTGAAAAAAAAAAAATTTCGGAGTGTTTTAATAATAATTTAAAAAAAATGAATAAAAAGATTAATTTGAAGGGGTAAAACACCTCTTCGAATATAATTCCCGAACGGTAAAAGTTAGAAGTGATTTTTAAATATAAGAGTTACTTAATTCGGAAATTCCTACATAACACGATACTGCGGAATATACAGAGTGTTGCACTTAAACACAATACTTGCGTGATGGGCATATTTGTAAATAATACGGAAAAAAGTTTTAAATAAAAGCTGTTTAAATCTACTTAAAATCGTACAAAGAGTGTTTTAGAACTAAGTAGTACCAAACAAGACATAAAGTGCTCTCAAAAGCACCTCTACTACAATATAGTTAAAAAAATTCCGCTTGAGTACAACACCGTGTATATCTCGCAGTTGTTTCTTGCAATTAGTACCACGCTCTCGATTCAATAATTTTTTTTCTTACAGAGGATATAACGAGCGCATTTATCGCTCTGATTTCAATCCCCTCCGTTACTGCTGTTTTCTATTCTATTTCTTTATAACCACCGAATGCATCTCATATTAACTGTGGCAAACAGCGAAAACTAGTACATAGTGGCTGCAGAGCTGTATTACAACCCTTCGTTTTCCTCGTGTATTTCCGTTGCACAGCGTGTACATTGTACTGTACAACGTAAATATACGAGCAAATCGAAACGTTTTAATTAACCTCCTATTTATGTCACCGTCAGCCACCACTGATGGCAAATGAAAAATTGTGGTCCTTTGAAGATATTTTATCTTCAGTTGTCAATTCAAGGAGATGAAATTAAATGTAACAAAATACCAACGAAAGATGAAAGAAGACTTAACAGTTAATGAATTTTTAATTACTACATTTTTATTACCTATTTACAAAATCCTATTTGAAATTTAACATGTTCTGATAACCCCTGCACATTAATACGTAAATATACACAAAGCAATAAATATTACTTCATTATTTATTGAAATATCAATATTGCTGTAGCGTTTAGGTTCATATAAAATAAATGGAAGATTTAAATAACATGTCCAAACTCATACGCGTCTTCCACCCGTGATAATTTATCACACAAAAAAAAGGGGGGTTGGTAGGTAGGAAATCAAGGGATACGCGGTGCGAACACTAAACTATGCGTGCGATTAATATGCGGGAACTCAACTATTCAATGCAACAACGACTATTCAACTCTTTAACTAACTCTAGCAGGTACTCACGAGGAAGCAACGCGTAAAAAGGAAACAAAAAAAATCAAAACAAAAAAATGTACAAACAAAAACAAACAGAATTTAAACTGGTGTAAACAAATACAGTGACATATACAGCGTCAATAATTCACAGAATATTAACATTTAAAATGCATTACGTCCATTCTCATTTCTCATCTCTCATTCAATACAAATAGTGAGTGTTCGGTAAATTTATGAAAAATTTCCAGAAACACGTAAGAAGTATTATCGAGGGAGACAATTTTTTTATGCACAAATTGGCTCACCCACTTGAACCCCTTGCCCCCGGGAGTTACCCCCTTAAAAATCTTAAATGGAAAGGGGTATCGAGTCACATCTCATTTTAATGGTCGTTTGAAGCAGTGCAGTTTGGCGTTTATTTTTTTTTAGTTGATCGAGAGTTAATGGACCTTATTATGTTTTGTCTCACGGTTTAGCAAGGATTTTCTAAAAAAAATTATTCTGATGGGTAACTGTGAGACACCTACAGATTTTCGAATCGGTGCGGATGGTTGACTCCGTACAATTATATCTGGAGACGCTTTCAAGAGGTTTCTTACAAAAAAACAAGTTAAGCTGAATTAAAATCGTCTAAACAAAATCGTCATAAATATAACTTAATAACGTGTAGGTATTTCATAAAAGCCTCACATCTTACTCCGGCTATAAATCATGGTGAAACGGTGATAATTGATAAAAATTATACATTATTAAAGAGAAGAACTGATACCATGGAAAGCTGAAAAAAATGTAAACTCGTTCAATATATCAAAACAAATTAACCATAATACACATATACACGCACACGCGAACGCAGCAGCGTATAAGAGGAGAAAAAAGAAAAGTCAGAAAGAGAAAACTTGATACATATTGGTTTATTTTTAGAACTCTTCGATACGGTAAGCTGCTTATGTATAATGACGTTTTTGCCGCAATATACCCATTCCATATACAACATGCAGTACCGATTTATCTTGGACATTATACGTTTATGTATGTACAGTATATACTACATATATACATAGATATACGAGTAAGCTGGATACGTATGTATGTATAAATGTTATGTGTTGAGTTTTTATTTGTAATTGCACTTAGTTATCTCGACAGCTGTGCGTCGAGGTTGCTTTATAAATAAATTAAGATGGAATAGATCGATTCTCGCTGGTTCTTTTTGTTTTTTCAGCGTTACCTTACTTCTTTCTATCCAATGCTTGTACGTGTTTGTGTTTGTCGTAATAATTTCAAAGATAATTGTTGATTTGCGGTATGGAATTTATGAAATTAAATCGACGTATAGTCCAGCTGATGATTCGATGCGAAACGCTCTCCCCGCACTTAATATTTTCGATATAATTGGAGACAAGCACGTGTTCGTAAACTCTCTATAATTACGAGCGTATAGCTTTGAGTAGCCCATTACCTCTAGTTGACGTTTATCACTACAAATTCTTTAGGAAACCTGCCCATTTTAATGTTCATATATAATTTCTGCAAGTAAAAATAGTTTAATGAAATGGTCCCGTACCTCTGGAATGTCTAGAAGTAACTCCTAAACACTCAGCTTTATAGTTGCTTGATTGCCTCCACGCAAAAATAGCAGTAGTAAAGCTTCAACATCTAAACATTGGATAATAGGGCAAACAAACGAGTGGGACCTGGGAATTATTATTCCCGAAGAAAAAAAACAATCAGAACGTTATTTTTCAACATAATCTCCTGCCAAGTTTAGACTTTAGTTAATGAAAAAAAAATGAAGAAAACCAGTTGGCAGCAACTACAACGGAGTACTTTTATAACATTCAGACTCAACATTAAAACCTAGAATTTCAGAAGGAGAGACACCGGTTTGGTGCCGCATATTGGCCGGCCATTTCTTTCTTCTGCTGATGCTGTACAAGTGTACAGTAACATACTTTATAGTATTTTACGCTATGCTTCCGTAGTAGTCTATTCTGTATATCATTCTGTATATTTCAGAAAAAAAATGAACTTGCCAATCCATTTTTTTATATTATGGAAAGAGGGAATTAGAAAAGCTCAACTTAAAGGTTTCCACACAGATTTTTCTCATGCCGTCCCAGCCATTTTGAAAAAAAGGGGAGAATTTTCAGCTCTTACTATTTTTTGTTGCTTTTTTCATTCTCTACAATTTACATCATGTGATTTTTTCACCTAACATTGAGCATTTTCGAGATATCGACAAATTTTGAAGTAGGAACTGGGTTCTAATGTTTTCTTGCCTCCTTTTTCGTCACACATATCGAAAAAAATGTCTAGTGTCGAACTCGTACAGCACGCTTATACCTACAATTTGGTATTTTTGTTTTTTCAAAGCAAGTGAAAATTGCGGGTTCTACCGGGTGGCAAATTCGGCAAGCCCGTGTAAAAGCATAGATTGTGTAGCTCGCGCAAAAGCATAGATGTTTATTGAGCTGGCGTAGCCTCTTCTTAAGTTCGCCAGAAAACCAGTTGCATAATTTAGTTGGTAGATTGCTATGAATTTGTTACCAAAGAAATGTGAATGTATAGATTATTGGCCCCAACGAAGTCTCCACAACGGACCAGGCATGATTTTGGTGGAGATTAAGGAAATTGAGGTTTTAGATTATCGCCAGGTCATTAACATTTTCCGCAATTTTCATTGAAAATGCGTCTATTATCCGCATATTTTCGATTCCAGAACGCTCTTTCTTTGGACGACAACGAGCTAAAGATCCTGTGATAAGTGCTATTCAAGAAGTGCGTCAAGATCTTCTTGTGAGTAGATTGCACTTCTAATGATTTTTTAAATTTATTTAATGCAAAGAAAATATCAGCCAACAGTCGGGTTAGCACATTAGCTCTCGACTTTTTACAACTACAAAAAGAAGTCAAATGGAAGAAATGTTTCTAGGGGCCACGAATTGTCTGTATGCCATCAGTTGGAAACCGCTGATCTGGATGCTTTGGTTTTTAATATTAATAGATAAGCTGGTTTCGTTTTAAGATCAATCCAGATCAATTAAAACTGAACTGAACTACTGCACCATTTCACAAATCCAACATGAATTTTGTCCTTGTTGAAGCTTAGTGAATAAATAATTGCATACATGTTTGACTTGCTTGATGCTCTATTTATTTTTAACACTTTCTCTCTCTCTTCGATCGTACGATTGACAATGGGAATCCTCGAAATAATTATTTCGAATTAGTGCGAAGTGCGACTATATTTCAGCCTTTACTTGCTTCCCATTTTCTGTCATTCTGAAATAATTTCAAATGCAACTAACTGTCGGCTGAGAGTTTAAAAGCGAACAGATAATTTGCAATTGCAGTATGGAGACATGATGTGCTACACGGTGGTACTCATCGCTTTAGACAGAATTGAAGTAATGTGTTCAATACAATGTTTCTATTCAAAATTCACGTAATTGTCGAAAGCTGTTGCTTCGCTAAAGAGTAATTTTAATTAAAATATCGGAGTAACCTTATTGTAGTAAAACATACTCTAAAACTAGCAGACACAAAAGCACAAAAGGTAGTATAATTCTTAATAAGAATATGCTGCTTTGATATATAATATTTCCTAAGTAAATAAATGAAGAATTTTAGAACCAACCAAGCTAAGTAAATTATATTATCTTTCCCGTATTTCCGCATCACAGGTGATTATTGCATAAAATGAACTGTATTCAATATGTTAAATACAAATCGCTTAAACTCCATCTTATCAAGGAAGACGAACGTCAGAAGTCAGTCTTGGTTTTGCAGAAGATAGGTTGCTGGTTCTAAATCTTCATCTGGAATTTTAATTTGTCCTGACCAGTTCAAATCTTTAAATCTACGCTAATCATATCGTCGTCAATCACTAGACGCACACCCACACGTTAAACTCTTAAATTCCTTTAGATATCTTTCAGTGAAAGTTTTACAATGTGTTGCCCAATTTATAGAAAAGACTTAACATAAAACAATTGTTAAATTATATTTTAAAACAAACCCGTTCTATGAAATGCAGGAATTTGCTGATAGCATTAAATTTACATATTCATATTTGTGATAATGCATGTTGTTGTTGATATATATATATTCTCTTATGTGTATATATATATATATACTTAACATGTGGAAACAACTATCAATTGTCGCAATATTATTATTATTATTCATTATCTCATTAATTACACTGCTTAATTAGCCATTAGTTGATCCTTGTGGCCCTTTTAGATCGTGATGCCGGAAATCGCTGACCGCTTTCGTAGAGATGTTTTCAAAAATTTCAACAATCTTTAATTAAATACTCTCACCCATTAAAGTTGAATAATTACAGGAAATCTCATAAAATAAGGGTTTTTAATATTTTAAAAGGGATGGCTTAGAATAGAAGTTTTGCATACAACGTGGTGACTAAAAAAAAATGATAAACTTGAGTTCTAAAAAAAATTAGAAATATTAAATTCCATACATTGTTTTAAAAAGAAATAATTAAAAAGCGAAACATTACAATTAACGTACCAAGACTCAAATCGTCGCTATGCTTGCTCTAAAACGGCTTAAAGGGAATAGAGCGAGGAACTCAACACGAGAAATAAGGAAATCTAAAAAGGGGGGCAAAATGAGAGAGCATATGTTACAACAAAAACTATGGAAAATATAGGAATACGTACTTACAATGTTTACCAATAGTAACGATATTACCTGCATATTTCTGGATCTACATGGGCTAAAAAATTTCGTTTTAATCAAAGCAACTTTCTCTAACTAAATCAATTATACAAGGTGTTCAAATGGAATATCATTTTTAAAACTATCCACTTTATGAATGTAACTTCTGCTACCAGTGTTTTCTCTTTGCTATCAACATTACTAAATATTTTTAAACTTTTGCGGCTTGTCAATATATCATGTTGTTTTTGTCAAATTGTAAGGCTACATTTATTTTCTGTACGTGCCATAATATATTTTGTGTATATTTTATATTATAATGCATTCAACACTATAAATCTACGTGCCTATTAGAAAGCAAGTATTTTAATAAGATGGCATTTTGTCGCACAAGTCCGAAGCTAGGAATGTTAGCCAAAAAAAGAATCTGTTATGTACGAAATTTGTACGATTAATCATTATCTTATGACCGGCCAATTTAATTTTATGACATTCCTAATCTGCTACTGACGTTGTACAAAGCAGAAATGAGAAATTGCAAAAAAATACCAGGCGAATATACGTTTCAGCTAACACGTGTCTACAGAGCTGCAGTATTCGTGGAAATAAATAATTCAAATATGCACAAGTTGTATGGCGTCGTTCGACATTAATGCCCGCGCACGAAACAAACAAAACAAGTAAAATAAACATTTGCTGTAGATTATGTGGCATTTATTCATATCGGTTAAGTAGATAAGCGCCGGTTCAACGAACGACCTCGCCTTTGAAAAATGACGATTTATGTTGTCGCAAATGGGGGATACGATCGCAAATAAAGCACGGTTTATTCATAGTTACGAAGCGATTTTCTTGGAAATGTTTTCAGATATCTACTTCGGAATGTCTTTAAACATTGGTATTCAAATACGCTGATAATATTATTGATTACAAAAATTGTATATTCGATTGCTTTCAATGCACAGAGACATCTTCTTTCTATTTACAGAAATACAACTGATTTAAATCTTATTGATTTAGAAATGATTAATATTATCATTAATTAGACCATCTACTAGCCTATGATTAGAAGCTAAATAACATAATTTGAAAAAATTAAATTGACAGAATGAATTTAGTGCAGCTGAATATGCAGATATTATTTCTGCGTCTGTGTACTCTGATGGTAGCGGTCTTTAGGCATCTAGAGAGTCCCGATAGACGTTAACCTTCTCACAGAGTTTTCAACAGTACTTTTCAACGGCTCAGAGAAACTGATTCACTTGCTGTTCTACATAGTAGTCGAGGTAATCCATCACGTTAAAGAAAATAATGTAAACAACGAAGAAAATGTGCGATGGTCCACCCTACCGTGGGCACTGGCAGAATATAAAAATGTATTGAACAAGAAGGCAATGCTTTTGAAAATGTTTGTCATTTCCAAGACATAAAGAAATAATTTACGAGAATAATAAATACGGACCAATTCATAATATGAACAATCCTCGGTGAGAAAAAACATCTTATATATTAATATAAAACACGCCATTTTTAAATACAATTACGCTGAAAGCTGAAATAAAAAGCACGATAGAATCCTCAGAAATGAAATATTAAGGAGAAGCAGAAGTTATTAATTACTAAATCGATAAGAGAGGAGTTAAGGCTGAAATCGATTTTTAAAATGATTGCGCGAAGAAGGAGTAAATAACTAAAAAACCATACTCATATGAGCTCTAACACCATAAGTTTCGGACACACCTAGTTGTCTGGCATTTCTGCTAGAAGTGCTAATTATTGTTTTTTATTATTATTTAAGTTTGTGTAAAATCGCTTTTGACAAAAAGACGAAAGGTTTAATACGAAACTTACCACTTTCATAAAAGGAACAAGTTACGTTGCTGGTAACTTATAGTTATAGCAGTCGCTTCGGCGATTTGTGCATATGATAATGGATCGTGTAAAAGCCACCTCAAAGAAAACGCATGCAATTGTGGTAAAATAGTTTCATGAAGGAAAAGCTATGAGCATAATTGGGAAGTACTCGAATTTAACAAAGTCAATTGTAACATAGTCAAGTGCTATAGCGAGACATCTGGCTACGACATTCTGGGTAAAGGTACTGGACCGCCCAAGAAAATGACATTTAGAACTACCAGGCAGCTTGATTTCACTTTACTTAAAGCAAAAGAAAAACCACTCCTAACGAATGCAACAGTATTGGCCCCATGCTGGTAGCTAAATTACACCGGAACTGATTGCAAACTAATGAAATGAGTCCTTATTTTTAAATATTCAAGACACCTTCAGATGTTTCGTTTTCGAGTAACTAGTAGTCATGCACGAAAAAATAAGATTTATTACTGAAAATGGGGCCCCCGAGAATAGAACAAAATGAATATTACTTTTATTAAAGTTTTCAAAATTACAACAACAGTATATATTATAAAAACGACTCAGAGCAAAAGATTTTAAATAAATATAAATATGAAAAAAAAAAAAAACAAAAGAATATGTGATGACGGGTGCGGTTCGTTGGCCGACTGCGTTTCGCTCTCTCTCCAGATAGAGGCGAAGGTTCTGGTTCGCGGCTCCTCTGGCGATGCTGCCCAGCTCCACTTTTTTCACTTATTAACTCACTCAAATCAGTATTTAGGCTGTGGTTATCGCCTTAACTTCGTGAGGCACTCAGCGTTCCTTTATAAGTTACCACTATGGTACAATACCAAATAATTACCTTTATACTTCTTATTTCCACTTTCACGAGATAAAGGGGATTATCTACCCTTTACTCTATTTTTTGAGCAATTGGGGTCTGATACAATCAACTGCCAATGCTTAGACGCTGGTTACATGTCCTATCGCCTTACTCGCTGGAGGAAGACTTTATGTACTTATTATGTAATAATTTTATAACGCTCAGGTGGGTGACATCATCTTATCTTTAAGCGTCATCTTGCACCATCCACAACGCGCACAGATTGTCATATATAAAAATTAAGGCTTTCCTCCGAGAAATATGTATTAAGAAAATATACAGGGAAGAACTAAAAATTAAACATTTAAAATAAACAAACTCAATAGATTAAATAAACGAAAGCAATCGTGTCATATGAAAATAGATAAATATTAATTAAAATAATCTAAAATGGGCGTCCCGTTGCACAGAGAAACCGTCTAATTTGGGCAAAGTCCAAATTGTCTCGGACAGTGGAAGATTGATCGTGTTCTGCGATTAGAAAACGAATCATTCATGACAAATCGGGATGTTTTCATAAGAGCTACCGACAAATAAAATAAAATAAAGTAAAATTTGCGAAAGGTGTGATGATGTATGTATATCCAGGTATTTTATATTTCAACAAGACGGCACATCCTGTCGCACAGCAAAATCAATTAAACAATAATTTTAGGATCACAACATAAAAGTTTGGCTATGGCCATGCAATCAATATTATTGGAATTTTGTGGCATCGTATGAAAGCTTCTACGAGAAATAAGTGTATTGATGGCTCTTATATACTTTAGAAGGAAGTATTCTGATAGGCTATCTTCTCAAACTTATATACGTGTAGGTATATAAAATCGTACTTATTTTATTGCAGGTCAAATAATCCCTTAACCCTGCTAATTCTCGCGTTTTACAAGTTGCTTTAATTATGAGGAGAAAATTCTACGCTCCATTAGATTACATCCTGCATAAAACGCACATTTCCTCATCGGTCATAAATTCATTGGCACGAACTCGTTCAGCCCGTTTTATTAACATCTAGGCATAAAACCGGCGTAATATCCGCACCGCGTTGCCAACTCCGTCTATCCTATATACGCCGACCGGAGATGCAAATTTCCTAAATCTACGAACGAGTTGTTTTTTCTCCGCCGATACCCCGCGCGAGGGTTTCGTCGACAATCCTTTCGTTCGCAACGTAACACAAGTTTGTTGTAGATCATTATCGAGAGGACGAAGTGAAGATAGAAGCAACAGTAGCACAGGCGAGACGACGTAACGAACTAAACCATAAACAACGGCGAAACTCAACATAATAGCTTATACATTAAACATAGAAGTTTGCTATTTGCATAAGATATGGGGAGGATGTCACATAGAACTTAAGCTAGTTAGGCGGATGTATTAACGGCGTACTCTCTATTTTCTGAGTATAAACACATACACCCACATGTTCCAAAATTAACTCGTTTAACAATTAGGATGTATTGATCCCCTATAACTTTCCACGTGTTCATTGAATTAATACTTACATAAAATTTTTAAGAAGGTGAGTAAAATGGAAATTTGAAAATGTACAGGTGAAGTAGTTTACGGCTAGGGCCAATGCCTTAATATTCCCATGAAAATCGGCCTAGCATCCATGTGCAGCTCCTTCGATTATGCTCATGCTTGTTATTGGTTTGTGATCCGTCCTTATCGTCCTCTGACGACCTCAAGTTGACAATGACATTGAAAATCAACCTCATTCAACTTAAATTGCATACTTTTGAGCTATTTGTTGGTGAATTCCGCTATTTTGGGACACTTTGATTTCCGAAATTGGCTATTAATTGCAGAAAGAACTTGGTAATCCTGCCGACAAGCAGCCAGCGTGTCTCTTCGGTAACAGATCAATAATCAACAAGGGGATTGAACCAGGAGTATATTCTGGTGGACTTTACCTAAAATAACTTTGAGATTATCCTGTTTAATGAAAGAGTGCAAATAGTATCAGCACTAAACCCGTTTCTTAGTTTGTGTCTGCACTTTATGAGAGGATCGGAACTATTACCTATGAAATCTTTGAAAGAAAGAGATGAAACTAATTCCTGGCGCATTGCTAAAGTCACTTGAACTTATCAGAATAAGGTACGTGAGACTGCCCAAAAGGAACTTGCATGGTTGTTGGAATTGTGACCTCATATTGTCGGCTAGAGGAATACCTTTTCAATTTGGGTTTAGCCAAAGACCCATCATGCAGAGCCTTAGAACCTGAAGATGCGACTTACTCTGCAAGCGTTTACGCAAGCATCAATTACGAGCGTCGTGCTGGGTGAAGATCGGCTACGACTTGTAGCGTAGGCAACTCCTTTGGGCAATGTCGCCTGTTGAGGCGACCCTCTCGTTACCCGTACTTAGGGTACCAACAATAAGAATTTAAATAACGTGATTTAATAAAACTACCTAGTTTATTGATTATTAAACTTGTGAATTGTTAACACTATTATACAATTACTAAAGCAATAAATACGGTTACAATCTTTTCAAATTCACACCATTATCGCATTTCCTTCTCTAAGCTTTTAGTGCCAATATTTGTACAATAAGGAAAGGTATATGAATAGAAAATCACGTTGAATACATCACTTTACGTAGGATACGGTGCATGCATACACCATCTATACGATACCGTCTCCAAAACTATGTACAAAAGACGTGATACTATATAGAAGAGGGTGTTATTGTTTCACCGACGAACAATATACATGCTGCGCTGGGAGGATTTCGAACTTTTCGCGATACAGCTACTACGCTTTCTCTGCACATAGCGCGGCCGTAATAGAAGTGCCTGTAACCGACAGTTTGTTAGATTAATTACCGACCATGCATTACTTATAATTAGTAAATGACGCCGCGAAGGATTTCATACAAATTGCAACGGCTCGGTGGCATTCACGACCGATGCAGCAGACATACAATTGTGTACCGCGACGGACTGTAAGCAGGATGACTCGTTTTATTCTGGTGTAATTAAATGGGAATTATAACCTGGACCTTAACTCGCTTAGAGTGCTTCCGACGACAGATACACGTTTGTATACTTAATTAAATAAAGTGTAGGTATAAAGTACAGGCATGAATAACGGGGCGTGCATTATGGGTACCGTTAGCGATCTATTAATCTTTAACTATTAAAATATTCTAATCCATGAATAATTTGAAGTCATGGCTTTAATAAGGTTGTTGTTCCTGCATCAAAAGAAAACTTTTATAATCAATCTTAAACACAAAGTGGGATTTATCCATTAATGAAATTATGTTTCGCAAAATAGGAAAACTATGAAAATAGCGTCTTAGGCTTAGTCATTTTGTATATTTTTCGTACATAAAACTGGATTCATATTAAAAGGATACAGTGGGGAATCAAAAGGACGCTTGTAAGTCTACCCAAAAATAATAAGAGTGGCACCCTATACTGCTTACGGAATGAGTTGTTTAAGATAAACAGTTGTAATAGTACTACTATTAACTACGTTCAGGTGCAAAAAATTCAGCATGCAGACCTTTTGTTTTGCGTTCTGCCAACAAACGAGGAATGATGCTTTTATTAATAAATTGGTGGTCGATAATTGAAAAGATGTTCAGTGTGGCTTGTGTTTATTTTTGAAGCCAGATATTTTGACAGTTAAAAAGTTGTTTAACACCTTGATCCCACGACGAATGCAGTGAGGGCAGTTGCTTTAGTTCAAGGTGGCCGTAGCAAAAAGCATGCTGTGTTTCTCGCTCAGCAGTCCAAAGAATCAAACTGCGTTTTAATGAAAGCGGCAGCTACATTAGGAGACCAGGATCAAGCCGTAAAGGAGCAGCAAAAGAACGACACGATCGATTTGTGATTTCTTCACTTTAGAGAGATAGGCGTTGGGGTGCCAAATGGATTGAGGAATATAAGGAGTGCGCATGTAAACAGATAGACAGTTGGTCGGCAGGTAGCCGAAGCTAACTTAATATCTAGAAGATCAGCCCAATGTCCACAGTCACCTACAGAACATTATAGAATTCGCCAATTGGAATCTCGGATGAAAC
Source organism: Marronus borbonicus (assembly GCA_902655005.2). NCBI lineage: Eukaryota > Metazoa > Arthropoda > Insecta > Coleoptera > Scarabaeidae > Marronus > Marronus borbonicus. Next base: position 6,615,135 of record LR737394.1, on the reverse strand, counting down.
CAGATTTTGCCTAGGATCACCAGATAGCCAGGGAAGAATATCGAAAAGACAGGAGGAGCGATTTGCTCAAATATTCAAATATTCAAATATTGTGGAAAAAATTAGCTACCGCAGTGGCTCCGTTATGGTTTGGGCTATTATAAGCAGCGAAACCTACTGCATTGGTGGTGGATGATGGAGGTTCAATAACGGTTGCGAAGTGTACGAATATCGTTTCTGCTCCATTTATAGGGCTTAGTTCCATTTTTATGGACGATAACGCGCCGAGGAATATTTAGATGAGTTTGTGGTCCCGATCTCTGGGACAGACTAGGAAGGCAGATTCGAGCACGTGTATCCCGTCCAAATAACTTTGGTGAACTTGTGGTACTTTAAGTAGAATAAAGTTGGGCCAAAATTATGTTTTAAAATTGAATTAACTCCGTGCCGAGACGTATGCAGGTGGAGTTAATTAAATTACTCCAAAACTTAGTTATTATCGGGTTTTTTTGTCAGTGATATGGAAAACGCTATATTAAATAACAACATATACGTTCATTAAAATCATTGGGGTTTCTTTAGAGTATAAATGCAATGCTTTTATCGATAGTGACAAACACCTAAACTGATTACGCGTATTGGTATTAATGAATTAAGGTAAGCTACTCGTTATTATTTTTTTGGATTTAAATGTGGATTAAACTTTGGACTAAAAAGCACATTGTCTCAAAATTATATAATTTATAACAAAATAACCGTTAATTACAGTTTATCGTGTTCTAGTGGAGAGTAGAGATGCCGGTATGGCATCTGTTTTTGCGGGCCTTGCCTGCCATTTGGGGTGTTTTTGTGTTGAGAAACGTACTTCGAAAAATATAACGAATGCGAATAGTAAACATTTGTACAAGTAGAGTAATCTTCAGGAAAACTAATGTACCAACGTTAACTGGATTATACGTCCTTGGGACGTGTCTATGTAATACAACGCGATCTATTCGAAATGGAAATCTTGTAAAACCTACATTTCAATCTTGGATATTTAGAAATAAGAAATTTAATATAGTCTATTTATTATTGTTTCTGCTGTTATCTAGTTTCTTTTAAATAAGGACAATTTCTTTGCTCCATATCCGAAAATATTTCATTTAAATATTTATTTGGAAATAATCAACGATCCTTTGAATCCGTCACTAGGGCATAAATTATTAAAAAAAGCAAAACGTGGAGTTCTTAACACAATTATGAAGTTCTTGTTTTCGCTTGTATGTCAAATTACCACTTTAAGAGGATCTGCGCACACAGGATACATTATACACTTTTCCATTTGCAGCTAAAAATATCTCTTGCAGTATTTAACGCGACGCAGGGTTAATGGCGAAGTCGAGAATGCATTAAAGTACAATAACTTAGATTCAGCGCTGGCGCGGAAGATGCAGCCCTTGAGTGCAGTATATGTATCGTATACGCATATCAAACTAAGAATCCCGAAAAAATCACGTCTGTTGCAGCGCTCCAAATGTACATACACAAAAGCTCCGTGGCAATAAAAAGTTTATGACGTATTGGGTGCAAGAATGCATTGTAGCAGTGAAGAGGGAACACATAAAAATCCTCGCTACGTTTGTCGCATATTCCATACATAAATCTTCGGAGCGTAGCAACGGTCTTTGACGCGGTGAAAATGCACGTACGCTTAGCGTATTCGACGATTTTCGGCAGCATGCACGTGTGCAATTCTCGGTTCACTTTAATAACTTTTCGAAATTTACCCCAATGTTTTAACGCGCTGTATGTAATTTATCCAATAATTGAACTACACCTAGGCTGTTATCGCTGTGACGAAGCCACGAAGGAAAGGAAAGTCTGCGTGAAAATAATTTTCCGGAAGTTGCAGTAAAGTACGCGTTTTTAATTTTCGGTCACACGTTTACACCATGCGCATTGTAAACGATAAAATCAATATAATTTTGTTAAAGTCATAACTTGTTACTATTATATAGAATATTTTTAATTTCACCCAAAAACTACTTTTTATTTTGTTAATTTACGACTTATTAGCTTTGGAGTTAATTTATTGTAAAATTACTTAAAGTTACCTGTCTTCTTGTGTACCAACTTATTCCCACAAGCCTTTATAAACTTCTGCATAAGTCAGTGCAATATAAAGGAGGACTTCGGCTTTCTAATGCGTTGGGGTTAGACGTTTTAGACTGATTCTTGATCTGAACTACAATTACTTTAATTTGATATTTACAAAAGTAGTTTATTCCTCAACATCGAATGGTGATTCGGGATAGTATCAGACCCACCAGGAAAATCTGGCTAAAGTGGGACTTAGACGCGCAGCACCTAACTCTGTTAAGCGCAGACCTTATTACCGAGTCGTTAGTAACAATAATTCACGCTTTCACAAGCTTTCACCAATTACAGGAGGCATCTGTTAGCCATGAGTTGGTGCTACGCGTACGTCCATAAAGCGTTTTGAGATAATCTTCCGCAGCATTCACGATGGTACGGGTGAAACCTCATTTTCAAGGTTGATAGCCCATAGATTTGAACCTGGAAACCTCAGACAAATAGCCAAACGCGCTAGGCTTGACTTAATATCACACCATCAAAGCTTTAAACTTTTTGATGTCAGCAAATATGTTTATATACATATATATTGAGGTGTTCGAAAAAAATATTTATGAGAATACAAATTTAGCTAAAGAAAAAAATATCTGCATGTTCCAGTGCCCTAACCTTAGCCTTGTACCCATTTTCTGAAGACGAGCATTCTCCTTATCATTCATTCCATTATCATGTCACCTGAGTCATCTCCAGCTTAACCAACGCAAAGTTAAATCTGAAAATATTTCGAGTTTTTTTTTTCTATAGAGACCTACAAGATCAAAGCTAATTTTCTAGCAATAACTTTTATATCTGGATTTACCTACATCGTTAGCACCAAAGCACATCATACGATATATAGCGAGAATCACGTAAACCTTATTTAGACCCAACAAAAAATGTCATATTTACCGGCAGTGGAATTGCAACAACAAAAACGTACAGCTGTTGTACACTCAAGAAAAATGTGGTTTAGGCTACGCTCATCAGCACTCAAGCGACTCAATTATGATTACTTTGCGGAAGTGGGACTGATACCTTCCATGACCAAATTTTAGTCTCGCAATTGTTGAAGACGTAGGTTCATTTAAGCAGTGTGACTCGAAAAAATGCGGGATTTGTTTGGTGATGCGTTAACATAGAGAGGGCGCGAAGTCAAACATTGAGGATTCCATCAAGTTATCTTTTGTAAAATGTTAATTATTACTTACCGTTTCTTGATTTAAAATGCCGAAAGAGTATCTAAACGATGCTCGCGAATCTATGACTAAAAGTTATCTTTTAATTAGATGATACATCAAACAAGGATAAGGAAACACAACATTAAACCTGATTTCAACTAATTTATTTACCGGCAGACGGATTAGATACGATATGATGAAATATAATATGGTGAGATGTTTAAACAAGTAATAACTGCAACTGGCGCGCGATAACCTTGATATTTATAACCATATTTTCCAGTAGCGATGTTGATTTTAACATACATCGGCATAATTTTTATGTAACTTTTGCAACGTTATAATCTTGGTATGATAATCATTTCTGCACAACATAGTATTTAATGAAACTGATTTATAAACAACTCTAGCGTAATAAAAAAGGAAGGAAGGCTTGGCTACATATAAACTCTTAGATTAACAATGTCTAATTATCATTGCATCTTTGGTGACAAAACGTTGCAAATAGTTAAATATTAATTGTTACATATGACTGCAAGGCGTAATTGCCTTTTTTTAATATAAAATATAATATTAACCTGAAAATAATGAACTTAATGAATGGAAGCAAATATGCTTTACGCCGAGTACAGCGAGGTCAAAAATGATTTTGTTGGCAACTCAGAGCCACATATTTTCGGCTTAACAAAATTACCTGCATCTTCTCTGAAATTTGTCATGTGTGGTTACGTATCACTCTCATTTTGCTTTAAAATTGGTCCCCTTATACATATTTATAAATAGTAGTATTTATTAGTACTAAAGGTGTTCTCTGTGGAACAAGACATATTTATGGTAATGGCAGTGGAATTGCACGAAAATGATATTGTTGTAGTCTCTGTAGCCATTTCAATTAATAAAAAATGATCATCCTCATAGGTACTTGTGAAAATGCTCCATTCGCGCAATAGAATTCCTTGCGAGCTTACATAGGAATTTGCTTAATTATCCACCCATTTTTTTTATTTGGCTGTTACCTGCCACCAGTGCTGGATGTTGCTGATGTCAGTATATACAACAAACTCAGATATAGATTTCAAATATGCCAATATCAGTTCTGTACAGAGAGCAGTTTCAACATTTTCGGTGTTCTTTGTCATAAGTTATCTTTCATAAAATTTCACTATTCAGTGCATAGACTCGGAAACCTGTTTGTAATTTCGAAATGGCGACACTTTTAACTATTAAAATGAATACTTTGTGTTCATATGCCTTATCAAGTATCCAGGTACAACGAGCAAATTTACCAATTTGGTCTTTGAAGTACACTCATTGAATTATCAGGGTCTGCTTCCTGTTGAAAGTCCTTTCTTATTAACATCGTCCATTCTCAGTAGAGAATAACCATTCTTCTTGTCCTCTTTTAATAACGCTGATTGTTACAGTGTAAATCTAGCTTAAAGTTAAATGCCTCTTATTGGCTAACTAATAAACGTCATCTGGCATAAATGAGAAGTGGGATACAAGATGAATAGGGTTCTTGGATATACTTGACGAAATTTTGATCGCAATGTATCCAGAGGATGTTGTAACCTGTGACACGTTTGCCCAATATCAACGTTGAACACTTTATTGACTCTGCAGGCCAATGAAAATCTGGTAAACTTAGAATTGTAATAAAAATGGTTCACATATATATCAATTATTTGCTCAAGATTTTAGTGCCTGAATACAATACTGTAAATGGTTCCTTAACGTAATGATGATAATGACATACTTTCTTACATCACAAATTTGGCGACCCTCGTATAGCATCTACACGCTTTTATGAAAGTTTCTGGGACCCTTCTTATGGATACTGCAGAGTATTGCCCAATATTCTCAAAACTCTTGCGCCGAATTTAATGTAATTAAATGGCTTTTGTTAGCTGTTTATACCGCACGAGTTTTATAACATAAAAGAACGTGCTGCATTCTTTCTTATCGCTATCCATATCCATTTCCTAGTTTCAGATATTAGTCGGTAATCTGCAGCGTTGTATCAACTTCCGCATTAGACAAAATATAATAATTACAAGTACCAAACACTTAAGTGGATTTTATTATTTCGGCGATACGGGTATCGCCACTGTAACGACAGTACTGTAACTATTCCCCTTGCGAAACTCGAGCGAATTTTATGCTGAGAGGTTTACGAGTGCATTGAAATGAACGAAGCCATCTTAAGCTGACTCTCTTCCTCGCTTCGAACATATAATTACTTAATGCATAATACACACTAAAGATTTGTAATTGTGTAGTTTTAGTTTTAAGTTTGCCGGTAGTGCGCGCGAGGAGGCCACTAAAAACTTCCGCGCTAAGACGATTTTACGAGGACTGGAACCGGAGTAGGGGAGACACCATAAAACCGACGGAGGGAAACAACTGCGCGCAGGGAGGATATAGAAGCGTACGTAATTTATTAGGCGGTGGTTTATTGGCTGCAGTTCACAAAAGTTTAAAATTATAGAGTGGCTGACCAGTTAAACTGGCGAATGGCGAAATTTATTTAATAAGAGGCGATCCATTTCGACGGGATAACTCTGTTAGCAGTCAATTTACTTCCACCATCTCGTATTGAATCGTTTGAAGTTTTCATTTTAGTATATTCTTCTCTGTAAAGTGTATTAACTTTTGGCAGCGTTAGCTGTGTATACAGGATTCTAGATTACTATTTTGTTTTAATTAGACATAACCTTTAGATACACAAAAAGTAGTAGTACTAATAGTAGATACTTGGGGGGCTAGATGGGCGGCGTTGGCGTGGACTTGTTTCATTCCGCGTGGTTTGCTTAGTTCTCGCGTGAGGATCTCGGAGAGCGGTTTCAGTTTTGGGGCCATTCAACAAAAATATTAACATTTTGAGAAAATCTATTTTTGTTGGATAATTGGATGCACTACAGATTGAGTGTTAGAACATTGCATTGAATTGAGTATACCGCGGACTATCCTCAAGCAGCAAATTGCTATTATTTTACAGCTTAATTGTGGTACTATGTTCACCTTGTTACCCTATTGTGCCCTGCTGGGAAACACCCTACCGAAAGGCGGACTTGCAGAAGCTAAATCTGTTTGTACGCCATTCACGAGATATTAGTAAGCAGGTCATTGTCTGTCATGACAATACCACACCACTTCCGCATGAAGGGAGCTGAACCGTTCCAACCAAGTCGACGTGTACTAACCAATCATGCCGGATCGGATTCGCACCCTCCTTCGCCGCGCTTCTCGGAATCAATCAGTTTTCTCTCCTTAACCTAATGATTATAATCAAGCACAATAGGGTTTCTGATTTCTCAACATAAATCAGTTCTCAGCCGTTCACGCGTTTCGGCCGATCGAAAGAGCGACCCGGCGTCCAAGCGTAGGGTGATCGAGTCGGAAGGGCGACGACGAGAAGGGATATGGAAATGCAGATGCGTGCGTACACAAGCGTGAATTATAGCCGCCGGAATCGAAATCCTAACGTCGTAAAGGGCGAGGATCGACAGAGATCGAGGGTGGGCGATGGTGAGAAAACTCGCGCGAACTAAACGTTGCGATGATATACGACGTTGAATTTTACATTATCTACTAACGGAATTGTGTTTTTATACACTGTATAAATGTTAAAATACTAGCGCGGTAGAGTATTTATTGTCTCTAACATATTAAACAACATTATTTCTCTCTATTACATTATTTCTCTAATGTAACATAAATACTTAAAAAAAATCCTATGGTTTTGAATAAAGGCAATTTCTTTAACTGCTCTCACAACATCGTCGTCGCTGTCGGAAATAAATAAAAATCACCAGGAGCTAAGTCGGGCAAGTACGATGAATCCCTCTGCCAGCTCGAAACTTCCGTTGTAAATTGTGTTTAAGGAAACGAGGCTTTCATGCTCTGAAGCATTTTCCTGATGAAAGAGAACATCACACGACAATTTTTTTCTCTTTTTTTTTCTAATACAACCACCCCCGGAAAAAATATGAGGAGAAAAGCACTAGCCAGAGGGCATCTCTTTGCTTACCCGCCGTTATCAGTACTGCTCCGAACACTTTTTCTTTTATCTCACATCGAGGTTTGCTTCATTAATTTATACCACTGATTTCCAAAACAGGGCTGAAATATTTTTTGCCGACATCTTGTACCAAGAGATATAGACATACGTCATAAAGGTAGCGACAGAAACCAGAATGCAGATGCCAAACCACCTTTCGAACAGTTTTTGAATAATAGTAGCGGCATAAACTGAGAGGCAAAGAGCGGTGTGAGATAAAGGAAAAAGTTTGAAGTACTAAAAATACCATGTCTTAGTGAAGGTATTATGCGCAGGGCGTCAAAATTAAACAAAAAGGATATTAACAGATGGTAGTACGATTCCGTGGAAGTGGTAGTGTAAGAGTTGGTCACGGAGGAGGCTGTTGGAGGAGAACTCCTGCACAAGATCAAGATTGAAGTCCCCAGGTCTGTCGAGATGGCGTTCAATCGAATAGGACGTTGAATAACGATCTTTGTGCAGCCACAGCAATAGTAGGAATCTTATCTGATAGTTAGAAGAAGGTTGCATGAAGTTTGAGTGCTAAACGACGGGCCATGTGCACGCTAATCACGAGGCAACACAAGATCTCTAGGTCGTGGATTCCAAATCACTTACCTTGAAAGACTGATGATTGGGAAAGACACTTTCCTTCTGATGAGTCCAAATTCGCTCTACATCATTCTGATAGCAGAGCCTTAGTGTGAAGTAGGCGTGGAAGACAGAAACATGCCCCCAATGGGGTGGTATATCTTTAAACGGTCGTACCGAGCTGGTAGGTTTAAGAAATCAACCTATGAATGCGAATCCAGAGAAGTGTATTACGCCGATCGTTGTGACATTTGCATGAAAATTTGCCTTTATGGACGACAATCCTCGTCCTCACCGAGACCGCATCATGAAGGGCGTCATTGTTACCGATAATATGGAAAGAACGATATGGCTCTCTAATTCTCCAGACTGCAATCGCATCAAGCGCCTTTGGAATAAACTTGGTTTACAGTTGCGATCTTGTCACCGTTCTCCTAAAACCCAGGATGAACTTGCAGAGGCGGTGGGAAAGAATTTCGCAAGGATTCATCAATACGCTAATAGAAAGTCACATTTATCATCTTAATCTTCTAGAAGAACATAGCTTAGGCATATTTACTTTTTTTGAACTATCACTTCATGTTATTTTTAAACAGTTTTTAAAATACATATTTTACGTTTCATCTTTTGTTTTGTTTTTTTTTTTTGTAAAAAAAATAGGTTTTCACTAATTACTTATTAGTGGACCACTTCAATTGAGCAGCAGCTTAGTTTCTTTTCTTTCTGATAAAGTTCTTTAGGATCGAGGGAGGAAAACAGAGTTTACTTGTTTCTAACAGAATATCACCACGCACGCCTTTCAATTTGAAATGTAGATTGACTCGGTAGAATGTTTTTATGATTTAGTTACGTAATGCTAAAAAAAAACACGTACGACAAAATACTGGAAAAGAATGATGCCTAAACTTATTCCCCACATTATTTATCACAGCTAACGTTTACAGAACTAGCACTACGTTAGGAGCTTGGAATAGTATATTACTAAACACACTACAGATAATAAATGTGTTAGAATAATGCTCTAGTTTGAAAAAAGGGAAAGGAATAGACGGAGAGAAAGAAAAAAAAACGTAGAAACGATACATACCATAAAACTTCGAAATATATGTCCAAATTTATCTTGATTCTTTTCGTGTAATTAGTTCGAGATATGTGAGTATAAATATATGTCCCACAAGCGGAAAGTAGTGAAGAAAAAGTAACTGAAGTGGGACAAAAAGGCGATCCCTTATTCGAACTAATATTATTTGCTTTCGCCGGAACTCGGAAAACAAGCAGCAAGACATAATTGTTTATAGATTTTGCGACACATTTCACATTATGTAAAGTACGAAGCCATTCTCTTCGACCATTAACCAAAAGAAATTGTGAAAATGAGAATAACTACCCATCTCAATAATATATGACGAATCAAAGGACCTAAATATTTATAGAGTGTATCTCATTCGATATTCCCAAGAGTATCTTGTAAAAAACAGGCACGTATAAAGTTTCTTCTACATTTACGGAAATATATACTCGTCGTTACGAGAAGGATAAACATTGTTTATAGTTCCTGATGATACAATAACGTAAAGTCTAATGCCAACTGCAAAATTGGACTACATAAGTAAGTATACAAGGGAAATTGTCTCCGCTCTTCATTGCGATGATTATTTAAGTTACATCAGCTTTGCGTAAACATCGTACTCGTGCAATTTGGGAGTAATCGCCAAGAGATTTAACCGAAAATTACGTATCTAGTACTCCCGCTGCATACTGCACGGGACTTGTTACAACTGACAATTAGTTTCGACCCATTAACCGAGACAGCATTCTACTAAGTGGAATCTAAAATGACAATGAAATTTAACAATTTCGGAGAGTCGAGGAGTAATACATTTACTGCAATCTTGGACAGCTTAGATGACAATATAATCGTAACGAGAAATGTATTTGATAAAACTGTTTGTGTTTAGAGATAATGTCCTCATTTGCGCTGAGAGAAACGCAAATTGAGGCTTCGCTATGTACTAAATATTGTATTACGTACAATACCATTTCCACGGAACATAAGTTTTTGGCTTTGCAATATTTTAGCCAAAAAAAGTAGCCGAAATGGGGAAGAGAAAAGACAAACTAATGAAGAGTCGTTATACTTATGCATTATTTTCAGAACAAGTTACATTGAGGGATGGTATAGCTCCAATAGTTATGTTTTTTGACTACATTCAAGTAGAACGCCAATATTGGCTCCATGTTGAAAATAAATTAGTTGAAATATTAACACAGGCTTTCACAGCTAGCGTCAGTTAAAACTAAACGTGTTCCGGGTTTGAACCGTGTCATGGTTAATTGAAAACTCGACGTTTTGTTCACACTTCTATGGGGCTTCTTCAGGAGAGAGAAGAGTGGTAGGCTATAGCTAATACGGTAACTCAACGTGTAAACTACGCCAGAGGCGAAACTAATTGAGTGGAAAGCAGTTGATCACGTTAACATAGCATATCAACCATGCCAGAGGCGAAAATCAGCTGTAGGAATACGAAGGGAGCAGCACGCTCTTGTCGCTGATTGGTTGGGTGTCGTGGAGAATTGGTACAGATGACGGGCTTCCAATATCTCTATTAACAATCTTAGGATGTTTAAGGATCTCTATGGACTCAATAATTTTCCGATTGTAATAGTGGAAAGAATTACAAAGTAATGAAGTCGCGCTAAATAATATCTGGTGACAAGTGTCTAGATGATGTTCAGCAATAGCAGAATTCGAGGAGATGCGTGTTCTAACACAACGTTCGTACTCCGTCACGACGAGTTTTGACAGAGCGCCCTCTTTCGCTGATATACACCAAACCACACGAACAAGGGATTCTATAAATTGTCTTTGGGGAAGGAAGAATTCCTGAAACCTTTGAGAGGGATTTGGAGATTGTTGTGATGTTTTGTTTTTTCAAAATTTTTCCGTACCACGATCCACTTGAAAATATCTATATTTTGGAAACAGCTTACATACACCCTGTATAAAATTTAGTAACGATATCGATAGTGCGAGGGTCGCATGACCTTACCTTTTGTTCCACAAAAGTAAATATTTCAATCTTCGCAAATATATAGTTTCAACAGGAGCTGTGCGAATGTAAAAGCTTCAACATGATCGTAAATATCTCGAAAACAGATGACTTTAGGGGTAAGATGCTTTAATACAATCGATTAAGCTGATAAAAAGTAAACCACTGTATTTAGCATAAAAAAATTGGTGTTTCTAGGCGAAAAGTTCCGTTCGTATGTTAATATATTGCAACCATACTCTGCACAATATTGCTTATTGCCAACAACATTGGCGGTGAAATATTGTTCAATGCTTTGGAATACAGAATATTTCGTATTACGATTACGATATTCAGGAACATTGTGTATTTGAATTACCTTTTCAATGGAACTATATTTAGCCGATCTTTAAATGATCTACTGCCAATAATATGTTCCATTTGGGTGTAATTGTTCCATGTTGCTAAGAAGAAAGTGCTTCTGGAGTATTTTTAGTCGCTAATCGTTGAATTAACGAAGTAATATCCAAAGCATCAAAAATATTATTTTAAACAAAAAGAAAATGATAATTGTCGAAAGGATCATTACCTACAGAGATATTTTCACGACTGGCATCAGTTTTTGCTACTGTCAAACCTTTGCTTAATAGCAGCTCTTTGTTTGGTTGGTCCTGATTTTTTTTGGGGTCACTTACATGTTGTTAGAATTGTCATTTATTTAATTTTGCATATTTGGCGAAATTTATCCCGGACGTGCTTCCAACTTGGATGGGCCTTGGCTACGTCCTGTTCTTATCAGGAACCCCTGGGGGAACAATCATAGTACAAAGATTTTTGTACAACTAGCATCGAAAGACCCCATTGGTTGCTTTGTGAAGACAATTGTTTTTTTTTGTATTGCTTCGGTAAGTTCTTGTATTCTGTGTAGTGCATTTTTAAAAAAATCTATGTTTTTGTGTAGAAAAATAAAATAATCTAAAATAACTAGATCAAGATGATCTGCTACCCGGTTGTCAAGATATTAATGTAAGAGGTTCATTGTTTGCAGTATTTCATGAATTAGCAGAGTATCCTAGTACTGTTTATAACATTTGTCAATTAAGTTTGTTTCGGAAGCTTTTCCTTGCAACTTAGTCCAGCTTTTAAATATTTCACCGTACATAGTGTATCCAACACATCCCGTGTTTAGTTCTCGCCAATGTAAAATCCTAAACTAATTTAATCCCTTCTGACGCTAAACTCTACCATAATTATTCATTAGTTGGAGATTATTAGATTTATAAGCCACCTGTATAATTACTCAACGTCATTCATCTCGGAACAGGGAAAACAAGCCGCATGCAAAACAGTGAATGTCTGATGAAGAGGACCGGCAGCGGCAGCGGCGGGAGCAAGCGTATTGTTTCGAGAAACACTTGACCGCCGCCGCCCATAAAATATGCATGCACAATTCGTGGCCCGGACTCGCCGGCCGGGTTTATAATAATCTCCGATCGGATGCATTTATGCAAGTTAGATACAATTAGCGCAATTACGTAAATGGAACGAAACCCATGATAACTCATAAATCTATCTTTACTCGCTGCAATTTACCTAATAGAAGGAAAACTAATTTATTATGTGTGCGGCCGAGTTTACTTCCACTGGTTCCATGAACGGTGCGCGGCTTTAACAATTTCACAATGCGAAGGATAACCATTAATTTTTAAGTGCAACAGATTGGTTCTTGTATAGATTACACGGTACGGCAATTTTATTAATCAACTAAGTTAGTTTCCAGATTGCTCAGAGATACATGCAATTGCTTTTAGAAACACTTACGGATTACTCTCTATATAATAACTCATGCCGCAACGGGCTGAGAATAACCCTAAAAATAACAGCGGGTGTTAGTACGCAAACGCTACTGGTTGCAATTAAAAATGCAGCACCCCTAAATAATTGTTACCAGAGAATACTGTCTATTAGAGAGACTTTGTCTTCGGGGTAGAAAGTAAACCTCTTCGCAGCTATTTGCGGAAATTTCTGCAGAAGGTGGTGCAAAAGTTTTAATTAAAACAGCCCGAAGATGCTTGAATAATGCAGGATTAGAGAGCTGTAACGCAAGGAAAAAAATAGTATTGTCCCAAATCATCGGGAAAAATCCTATTATTTATGACTAAGAGGACACCATCATTAGACAATTATTAAAAACTGGAAAAGGGTGTTGCGGTCCTACAAAACGAATATAAAGGAGGGTGATATAAGCCGAAGGAGGGTTATAGAAACCGAGAGAGCAAATAGCGATGAGAGGTTCAGATATGCTCGGAACAACGCTGTGGACGCCGGGTAGGTAGAAAGATGTCCATTGGTTAGAGTTCCCTCTCCTCACGTTGTTTTTGCCGTGAGCGATTCCACCAATATAGATGTAATTGTTCAAGAGATATTGCTTTCAAACTGAATACTGTCATCAAGATAGCGCATATTTTAAAGGAAAAAAATTGGTTTTGATTCGTGGTCCTTCGTTTAGAATTTTGACACCCGTGGAGATTCGAAGAATAACGGAATCATATTGAAGAAATGTTTACATGTCGCAACCGCAAAACCGTTTTCAAAGGAGTTTTCAGGAAAAAAGCTTTTTCAACAAATTAACGTTCCCTGGCGCTAACCTTGAAAAACTAATGATCTTTAGAGCTTTACGAAAACTCAGTCAAAAGGTCACTTTCCAAAAGCACCACTTGAAACAAAAATAGAAGAAGTGTGGAAGAATATTCCACCGGCGCATTGTGAGAAATTGGTGAGTACAATATCTAAATGTATGCACGCAGCTATTAAAATCCGAGGAACATAGTTCACATGTATATTAATTATAAATAAATAAAAGTTTTATGCTTTGCGCAGTTCAAGATGCTTCGTTTCTTTTGCCCAAGGATGTATATCGTTGGGGAAATTCTACTTATGTAAAAATCGAAGTAATTTAGATGAAAAATATGTAAGAAACCACGTTAAAAGTACCGGCTGCTCGAAGTGGTAACGAAAAGTATAATCGATTAATATTATCTTTAATGCAATAAATTTAAACTAATCGCAATTCATAATTGTTACGTTATAAAAAAGCATGAGTTATAACTGCACGACGGGTGGCCTTTGAAATAGCGTTGATAAGGAAAGGAAATGCGCGGTGGTGTTATTATAAAAGCTAATGAAATGGAAGTGATTAAACGTGGATAACAACTGGAAAGTTACTATGGTGAAGAATGGTTAATAAAATGTTTATGACATTTAGTAATAATCAGGGAACCAAAAGTCGATATCGCCATAAAAATACACTAACCTAATTGGGTACGACAAAAAGGTCCGATTATTTTAAGCCGATATAACATTTAGTCGCCAAGTAAAAGGACCTATACAATAGAGGATCGTTCAATTCGGCCAAGGTTTAACCCGCATGATGTTACTTGTTAGTACAGGGAGAAATAATTAAGTCACAGTACTAACTTGCAAAAATTTAAATTTTTTTTTGTGATATTTCCATTTTCCAAATAATATTTTTTTATTCTTAATATAGAGCGTGTCTATCTAGTGAGTGGGCGGACGATAAATCTTTTCCTGGACATATTAAATAGAAAGTTTTCAAGCAAAAAATAACCGAAGGCTAGTTCTGCAGAATGAGAGGTTTTGCCCAAGTATGGAAGTTGTTTACTTTGCGCTACAAACCATTCAAATTTAATTTTTTAAATGAAATATTTAACTAAAATATTTTTAATAATCCGACACTTCCGGAAGTACCGGAACTTTGTAATTTTAAATAGAGCACCTGTTATATATTATATTTTCGAATTCTTGGTTCAATTTTAAGGTTTGTTTGAAGTGTTTTTTTTTGACAATTTTTGGCAGATGGATGACCGCGCAAATAAATTTTTATAGCGTGTCAGACAATTACGCTAAAGCTTTCAAATGAAAAAAGGTGTCAATACTTCATTTTTAAGCTAACACTTGCTAGCATTGCCAACAGGAACAAAATGGGAATCGAGGAGAACTATTTGAATTAAAAATCACTAGATAACAACCGTAACCTAGTTTATACACAGCAGGACACCATGACGTCAAGCAAGCACGTGACTCATAAGATCATCTTCGTATAAGGCATACTTGTCCAGCTATAGATCACTTAACAGTAAATTCTCCCATTATATCGAAGATCTAAAAATTGGCTGAATAGATCGCATTCGTCTTAATCTTTTCATCGCTTAGCAGCGATCGCCATCTATGAAAGCCCTTCAAATGTTGGCTTCACATGCTTTCTATGGAACTTGTTACGCGCTTTCCGCTTTTCCCGAAGATAAAATCGATGCAATTAAAAGTTTCTATAATAAAATGGCGCCCGGCCAAGAACTTAAGTAGCCCGACTGGTTCGGAAAAGAAAATCAAATGAAAATGATTACTCGGTAATAAAATACCGACGTCGAACCGGAAATCAAACACGCAGCGAACAGATGCCATTCAATGTTGCGGAAACTTCTGTAGATTTCAATTAAGAAACAGGATAAGAGATCCTTCCTTCCCGGGTACCTGGCAGGATTTAACGGTTATTGCCTAAAAACTCCCTCACTCACGACTAACGACTCTGACTATAAAATTTTCAATCGACTTAACTTCGGCCCGAACTTCTATTGTGTTTTCCATGCCTGTATTAAATCTCCTAAATGGATTTTATTTCCTTGGTAGGAAAACACGATGCCGGTAGAGTATTAACAGTAATTCTATGATGCAACTATTCAATACGGAAGACATTTTAATCTTGTTCGCGACGAACTTAAATATCCTAAATTTTAAAGATTAGTATTGGTCTCGGACTTTCATTTGTTTTCGAGATACAATGTGAACTGTTTTCTTACAGGACGGGGTGTCATTTCTATGATTTTTGAAAAGAGCATTACAAAAACAAATCAAGTTACCAAACAAATGAAAAATAGTTCAAATTTTTCAAGTTCATATAATTGTTGCTAAATGCGTTGATTAAGTGAAATTGGGAAAACTGTACAAAAATAGAAAACGTAGTTGTGCTGAACTATTATTAACCAATATCAAAGTCTACAGTATCCAAAACATCAAGACGTTTTTAACGAAACCTGGCACGTTAAAGCAAGACCAAAGTCGGGAAGACCAAAAAGTGCAACAAATGACGAAAATTCTTTGCCTGCAATCTTAGATTTTGCGAAGAAATCAACACTTCAAGTGAATCCCAATATTGGCAAGTTTCTTTGCAATTCTGCTATTACTTCGGGAAATGAAAATGATTTTATCCATTACGTACGAGAACAACAGTTGTCAAATGTGCTAAGGATTTACATCCTTCTGAATTTGATCTGCTCACAAAGAAAGTTGTTTGTTTTAATAACAGTACGAAAAGTAAATTAGTGCCAGTGTGTCTGATATCATTTCCACTCCGGACAACTTCAATACGATCGCTTGAATGAGATTTTTTAATTTAAAACACCCCGATTCTACGGGAATCGACGGTATCTTAAAAAGCTCAGCCGAATTCATTCTTGAACCTTTAACGTGCCTCGTCAATCGTTCCGTGGCCACCCGACGTTCTAAAAACCGCAGGAGAAGAAGAAGGAAGTACTAACGGAATGGATAACTATGAACCTGTCTCACTTTTGTCATCGATTTCAAAAGTTTTGGAAACTGCCTTTTTAACTCGTCTCAGCATGGATTCTGTCAGAGACATTTCTACCGATCAATCTCTTAATGAACTATATGAACATCTAAATAATGGTTTTAAGTGCATAAGTGTATTTATAGATCTCTCGTCTGCAACGGTGCTGGACGTATGTTCGGCGCTAAGTTGGAACGGCGCTGGTCCCACGTTTAGTGCCCAATCGCACCGGACCTGACTGCAAATTAAACGAGAAACTAATGAAATGACCACTTACCTTTTTTTAAGTTTATTTTAACATTAATTGAGACTCCTTTAGTAAACCATGTCCTCAGCTTATCAGGTCGTGTGGTTCTCGAGTAATAGTAGTCATGCACCAAAAAAATAAAAAAGAGAAGGCATGAACGATATTACATTTAATAACAACCGATATAGAATGCATAAAAATAAATTTTATTACTGATAGTGGGACCTCCGAAAAAATTCCTTTTCTGACCTATTATCCTTGAGGCATAGGTGGTAGAAGGACATTATAAGTCCAACCAACGACAGTAATGGGAAAAACAGATAGCAAAATGGTTTCTAAAATTTAAATTCGATGTATATATATATATACATTCAGAAGCTGTTTCTGTTGCTAAAGAATCTGTGGGGGTATTGTACCCACAGCATTCAGATTAATACGTTATGTTGGGCGATCGTACTACGAACATTTATAATCGGTATTAAAATGCACATGGCAGGTAAGTAAAACCACGTGGAAGGTTAGCCTCGGTGTACCTCGGCATAATAAATCATCATTTAATTCCGGTGAAGTTGGAAAAAACAAAAGATTTATATAAATTTGACAATATTGATCGTAGCGTGCTGAGTACAGTAACACACGACGATCTTGAACCTAACCTCAATTAATCATCCGCAGGATTTATTCAAATAAGATTTATTTTTTAATCACTCACCTACATTGAGAAAAGTTTGACAAATGGCGTCGGCCCGTTCGTTTTTCCTTGTCTCCGAATCATCTCCGTCTTTTTTTCCTTTTCTTCTACGCGCGCACCGGGCACATTTATACGTTTTCTAATACGGAATAAGGACCAAGGGCGAGGGCGATCCGGTTGTATTGTATTTGTCGTCCACTTAAAGATATTTATTGTATTCGAAGATTTATGTCTTGACATCTTTTCGGTCCAGGAGGGTTGGCTTTCGTTTTTAATATCTGTAAAAACAAGCAAAAGGCATCCCTGCTTGTGTATTAATGACGAATTGTGGGACGTGTGTTCATTTTCTTTTCATCTGTCATAGGCGATAAAATAGAAAAAAACTGCTCCTTTAACAAAAAGACGTACAATTTGCACAAAAACAAATATCATGCAAGTAGGAACAAAGGAATATCTTAAGTATCATTTTGTTGTTAATTAATACGCAATTAATGGAGAAAACTATTGAATTAGGCATTTTTATGTAAAAGGCAAGGTGTAATGGGACGCCCAAGTTTAAACATTGTTTTAATTAATATTTATTTATTTTCATTTAATAGAATTGGTTTAATTTCTTTAATTCCCTGAATGTATTTATTTTATATATTCTACTTGTTATTTCACCTCTGTATGTTGTGCGCATTTTTTTAAATATTTTACATGTAAAACGTGTGCAAGTGCGTGACTCGGAAAAATATATTGATTTTATTGTGCGGGTTGTGATCGGTAAGAGGTGCCCCGAAAACCAAAATGATGTCACCCCGAGCGTTGTGAAGAATTAAGAAAAAGTCTTCTCCCAGCTATCAAGCCGGTAAGACGTGTGACCAGCGTCTAAGTGTAGGTGGTTTAAATATTCCTTAAATATAAAGAAAAATTCCGTTAATGTTCTAGGTTTGAAGCTGTTTAACGCTTTGCCTCAGAAATATCAGAGTGGAGCACTTTTTGGCAGCTTCAAACAAAATATTGAGAGCTTTTTGCTGTCTATATGGATTTATTGTACTTTGACTTAAAGTAACCAACTATTCACAGTATTTTAGTTTCGGTATTTATCGTTGCTCTCTTGTAGGTCCCGTTTGGTTCAATCTTCTGGGTAACATGTGGTGTACTGCTGTTTGCCATCATTACCTTGTTATACCTATATTTATTCTTATTCTTGGCTTTCTTATTCCGCCCATCATTACGATGATAATTTTTCAGCAAAAATGAGTTTTATTAAAACTTGCTCGTTAATACGCTGTCGTTGGGCGAGGTATCTAATTATACCACATTCACCGAATAAAATATAGTCCGTAAGCGAGGTAAACTGCAATAAACATATCTGATTTTGCTGCTATTTTATTTGAATCTAAATTTAAGGACCATCTCTATATAGAAAGTAACAAATTTCAAGCGGTTAGGTACTTTTACGCCTGCATAAATTATCATATAAGTACTTCTTTACTTTAATAGTAGTATAAACTTCCACATCTTTTAATATTGTTAATGTGTTTCTTTTTAACATTACGTATATAACTATAAACTGCGCTTGAGCAATTAAATTGTGGCCATAATCTAAACATTTTACGTTGATAATTATAGAGTTAGTGCAGAAAATAAGTCCGGTTTCCTGCGAAGTGCTAGACACCATTAAATATCGTTAAAACAAACTTTCCGTTATTTGTGTATAATCCACGGACGTACGATCAAAAAGAATTAAGGGAAACATACATATTAGTAGCATGATGCGGCATCTCAGAGTATATCGATATTTCAGACATTTATACACAAAACCGATAATATGGTTTCATCGAATGTAAAGTGATAATAAACACGTAAGGTGAATAAATTTCGTAAATTCGTCGTCTTCCACCGTCACCTTCGGTCGGTCGGTCGCTTTTAAGGGTCCATTACTTGCACACTCGGAAAAAGGTCGGATGTTTGTATTTAAGTCACGTATTAAAATTATATGAAACGTAATAGGTCGTATAAAACATGTTACATCAAGAACTTGTTTTGACTTTAACGAGTTTGTGCTTCGTTTTCGTACGTTTCGTCGATTTCACGTAAAACCGCCGCTTTATTCAAGGTTAATTGGCGAAATAATTACATCTCCGTGCCTTCGACACAACGTGACGGGAGTTGGATACGGTGTCAGGAATTAAATATTACGGATTTATTTACAATTACTTTGCGGAGCGTACGGCGTAAACGTTTTTCAACATTTTATTTCAAACTTCAAAGGCAGTTAATTAAAATTTTAAGCAATAAAGCAATAAAAACGGATATGCTCTACGAATAAATTACGTCAAAAAAGTGAAGATTGAATTAAAAAAAAACTAGTGGAAGTTTTGGCAAATTGCGAATGATATGTTGTACACGAACGCGTTACTTGAATCGTTTGTGTATTGTAATTTTATTCGAATATCTAATTAGATTTGACAAAAGTATACATGAAACCAAGGCTTGTACAATATTGAAACATTCACTAAACGCTTCATTAAAACTGGTTGGACGTTTTGATGGCTTATCATCTTAAGTTATCATCTTCAGCCGTAAAATTGAGCTAAGAAAACTACGGCCAAAACTACAGAATTCATACGTTTTTGGAATCACCGTTGACTGGCCACAGTCACATTTGATTTAACTTGTAAAAGCTAGATGATTATTTCCTCGCGTCGTTTGGAGTCAGTAAACTGATTGCTAAACCTAGGAAACAATCATAGAAAAAAAATTACGTCCCATGTTAGCTTGGTTGGTCCTTTTAATTACACTACACTCAAATTCAGTGATGCAATAAAACGATTAATTCCTTTCGTGCAAGAAAGAGGATGTCTCTCTTGAAAGAACTTCAAAGAAATACTTGTTATTGTTTATCGAAGCGATATATCGTATAATATATACGTACAGGTATAAAACGCCACAGCTAAGACTATCACTTGATTTGCCTAAGTCTCAGATGATTTTTAATGATAAATAAAATAAATGAAGTAAATGCCTTTATTGTGAATTTACAGATAGAAAAAAAAAGTACAAAAAAGGAGATAAAAAAATTACAAATGAGTTACTTAAGTTAAGTTAATTAATATGTAAAGGAAATAGAAGTTTAGGCCTACAATTCTAGAGAAAAGAGGAAAGAAAAGGAAAGGTAACTGTACGTGTGCTAAATAAGGTACACAAAGAAAGTAAACATACAATTATATAAGAAATGTGGAGCCATATAAATTAATACAGTGATGTTCTAAGTACACAGCGGACAAACAAATAGACCAAATAAGCAAACTTATTTTTTTAGCTGCTGAACTTGTCAGCGCACACTAATTATTGCCCCAGTCGGCATTTACGCTTGAAGGCATGAACAGCACTTGATTTCAGGTTTTCTGAAATCTTACCTAAATATCTGGACTAACTATTAATTTAAACGATAAATAGTTTGATTTTGTAGGTAATGTGGAGAAACAAGTCCAGGACTTTTGGTTTCATTAACTTAGTCAAAAATTAAAATATTCCATAAAATTCGAAGGACATTGATCCAATATGCAAATAAAAAGCAAAAATGCCATGTAAATTAGTATGTGCTATAACTAAACGCATCTTTTGGGTCAAGAAGAAATAATTTTGATATTTCATTTCATAATAAAGATGATAAATTCTTACCACAGCTATTGTTATTTGGGTCTTCTACAGCAGTTAGCATTAAAGCAAACCATTCCTTCGCTCATGTGTTATCCACCCGCCGAAAAAGAAGCCATTAAGTTTATCACTATAAAGTTATCTCTATGATATTGCGCTGCAGCTACGTCAAATATTACTATCGCATTCCATGGAATAAGAAAGCAAAGTACGCTCTTGCGCATTTACAATGACGCGTATGGGAGATACAGAGCTACCAATTTAATAAAATCCTACCATTCCAATAAAATATATGACTCCCAAATTTATTACAATTACAAACTTTGTGTTTGATTTACTCATATTTTGGGAGTTCAAACAAAATTTGTCGCATTCTTTAGGTGGGTTTTCTTCCATCGCTCAAGCGCAGTGAGCTTTGAGTTGAATGAAAGCGCGCAGAATCGTTCACTTTGCGTTGTAAGCGTGCGTATTATTAACAGAAACAGTGGTAAATATGAATATGAGAAATAGAATGGAAATTGTTTGCATACTACTTTTGCTAATACAATTAATACTGGATAATTGGACGATGAAAATGAAAACATTATTTAGAAAATTCTATTAAACGTCTAGTACAGAGATTGAAAGGTTAAATTTTAAATGCTGACGATACAGTTCACTTTGGTACAAAAGCGCTTATAGCGCTCACGATTTTGCTGCGTTGCTTAGATGAAATAAGCGTCCCTATCACGCTTACAAAAGCTTAAAGCGTGTAACTGTCCAAACTGAAAGCACTTTTGGAATTTCTTACAAATCACCATGGTATTCTTTCTATAGCAAGTTCTACTATATTGTACATCAATTTGGTTGTTGTGCTCAGATATTGGGCAGATCCTGGATGATTACAGTGTTCTTAATGCATGAACAAAGCCATTTTAATCGTGAAGTTTAACTGTTAGGAGTGCATAGTGAACGTGTATATATTGGGAAATTTTGGAATGTAAGTTTTCGTATAAATTTCAGGTTAGGGAGCTTATTTCTATAAGTTAGAGCCACCAGTTGTAATTTTAAGAAGCATTTTACAAAACTATTGATTAGTCTATGTGAAGAATTTCTACAATCTTTGTGGGTTTTTTATAATAAAAAGTACTACACACTACGTCTGGAGCCTATTATAAATTTCTTTTTGGCCCATCTTATATGCGAACATGGTCCACCGTCTGGCGTCCTCGCGAAGTATCGCCAAAAGAAAATAGGAAGAAGATGAGTTATGTTCGGATTACTCTGCAGTCTGAAGATATGTTTACCGAATAAAACCCCTGCCATAGAGAGATGGAACTAAAAACAGGGAATTTGGGTATATAAGCCATAAGCCTATGTTGGACGTCGGTAGAGCGGTGATCACATCGAGATCATATTTAGTTTCTCAAAAGAATTTTTGCGCTCTTTTATTTACTTATACATATCTAATCTATTGTATAGGCAAATATTGCACGCCTTCATGGGTATTAATGCTGTTAAAACAATCGGAAGCGAGACGATTCCAAAGTCCACTAAATTAAAAATAAGGTAACTTTTATGACGTTTAATTCACGTTAACCAATTTACAATTTAATTGCACGTTTTATTGGACATCTGCTTTTATTCGCGTTTCATGACGAAGCGTAAATCTAAACTGCTAGGACTGAAGATTACTTTTGTTTTAAAAAGAAATCTACTTGGTTTGTATCGATGGTTGTTTTATTAGCCGGTACCTACGGTTATAAATTTCAATTTTATGCGCTCTAAATTTAGTCATCCCGGCTTTGAAAAGTACACAACGTACTTTTCAAAAGGGAATTTTATGATAAAGAGAAGGAGGTGGAAGAAGCTTTGCCAATGTGAAAATATTCAATCAAATGAGTTTCTACAGTTACAGCTTGAGTACCACTTTGAAGCTTAGACAATGAAAATTCAGTCTTAAACGTACACAAAAGTTGTGTAGATGTAAGTATAAAATTCGCTTGAAACGTTTACTCCGAAGAGGAGGAGTAAGAACACAAGATAAGTCGATTCTGCCTCCAGATAAGTTAATATATCTTTCATTCTTTATGTAGTGAAGATTGGTCTGTTATATGTGTTGAAAGTACGTTTCCTAATCTAATGTCCAGACTTCTAGAACCTTCCTAAGTGTCGCTCAGATACCGAGAATTGTTTGCATCTTTCGGTTTTCACAATCATCAGAGTCTCTATAATGTTGCCCCTCCCCTGATTCTCGAATCGGTAACTGGGCACTGATGATACTTTTTAGAATTCATTAGTACTTAAACTGCATAATATCATTAAGTAAAAAATATCATAGAGAAAAAAAGTATATCCAAAATAGAAATTGGAAAATATTAAGTAGTTAGCAACGTTATTTTACTCCAATCAAAGAGAAAAGAGAACATGGAGAACATTTTATGATCTGAACAATACCCGCGCATATAATTGCGTATATTTTAAGCATGAATTTTAACGTTACGAAAGCTTTTGCAACGTTAAAATTCAGCCCCGTACAATAGTGCATTTCAAAATAATAGCTATCGCATTTTTCTTCCAGGCAAAATCTAGCCTCCACTACAATTAATATCCACTTTACAACATATATTTATTTCCACGTTCATTCCTGTCATGAAAACGAACACGCGGGGGCATAAAAATAATTAAACGATAGCATGAAAGGCATGGTAGCATACTGAAGAGCATATTTCACGACCGGGTATTTTTACGTTCGCGCACATAAGCGGGATATATTAAAAAGGGAACGGACCGCTGGCGCAAATAAAATAAAACTGACATTTTTACAAATTACATAACAAACAAGCTGAACGACGTGCCGTGAATTATAATAAAGTACGAATTCGCATGTAAAATTATACGGCCGACAGTCTAACAACACAACTTTGTTAAACTACTAAAATCTCCCTTTATATTACCCGCTGTTTGTGCATAATGGAGCAAATATAAAATTTCTAATAACGTCGGTGCATTTAAATGACCCAAGAAAGGTGTAAGGAGGGAGCAGTAGCGAGCGGTCTTGAACTATTAACACCACCTAAACAACTTCTAAAATGCAGCACTGTTATCTGGAAGATAATTCCTTCCCTGAATTTAGAGGAACACTTTCTAATTGTGAATTACACCGAGACGAATCCTATCGAACATACAAATTCGGTTTCTCAAATAGAACACTGTGTATAGTGCTGTATTATTGGATGCCTCCTTTCAATTTACGTGAGGGATCTTCAACAATCGCTTTATCTATCTCCCTTAGTTAAATGGAGATAATTTATTTATTTAAAATAAGGTATAACGGTAGCAGAGAATGAGAAGGCAGAAACGGATATGGAAAAAAAATTCGTTCGATTAAAAGTGTGCTTACTTTACAAGAAGGAACTGAACACAAAGACTAAGGTAAGGGCTCATAATGCGCTGTGTGTCCTAAAATTGATATATGGCTCAAAAATGTGGAAATTGAACAACAAAAAAGAAGAATGTGAAGTTGGTGAGATAAAAACATGAAGAAGAATTGCAAGATCAAATAAGAGATGGAGCCTAAAATACGTAGAAGAAATAAGTCAAAATCCTTGATGGTTTGGTGATACAATGTGGGCCATTGAAATGCAATCACCCCTGCAAAACCTCTATCTTACATTAAAATGAAAAAAAATACACTACTGAATTCCGAATTGAGTCGTCAGGAATACTTCTATCGGTACATTTTCCAGAAAATCTGGATTATCTAGTTTTCAGAAGGATATATTTGCAGCCACAAAGACTTAGCAGAGATCGCCATAAAAATTCTCATTCGAGACATCAGAATTGCGATGAACATCCCATGTCATTTTAAGTTTTGTTCTTGATCTGTTCGTTGTTTTGCCTGCCGGTAGCTCAGCTTCTCTTCTTTATATGTGTCCGAACTATCTCAGCCTTTGCGCATTTACGAACTCAACGATGTTCTCTCTTACTTCGTAGTTCATTAGCGCTCTATATTCGCGTTCCTGTATTTTTTTCGGTCCCATAATTCTTCTTAGCATCATTCTTTCGGCGATTCTAAATCGTTCTTTATCCTTGACTGAGAGACACGTTATTTCAACGCTGTAGGTTAGCATCGCCTAATTGCTGCCATATATATACTTCTATTTTCGTTGCTTTGGTAAGGTTTCTGTCTCGAAGTAGCCTCCAGTATGCTCGGTTTGCTGCTCTTATGCGTTCCGTAATGTCCGTGTTTCGTTCGTTTTCCCATTTACTATGACTCCCACGTATTTAGAGTTATCTAGTTTGTCAAAACTGTGTTCTCTTATTGTGAGATGTTTTATATTGCAAGAATTACTTCTCGTGCTAATCAAGTATTTTGTTTTATCTTGGTTTCTTTTTAACCTTCTGTTCTTCGCTTCTGTTATTAATACTAATAGCTCTTGCTCTAGACTCCTTCTGCCTTTTGCGATGAGTGCCAAATTATCCGCACAACCACCATCTCAGTCCAGCTCTGGGTGATGGTTTTTCTTTATAATCCCAACTAGCACGATGTCTCACCCCACTTTTAATGTTAACAAGCTCTGTGTTTCCGTCGTCTGTTTCCGCTGTTGGTTTGCACATGGTCATTTTGGTCAGTCTGATTAACTTTGCTGGTCTTTTCGCATCCTGCATCTCTCTTAACAGCTGGTGTGTATTTATACTATCAAAAGCTTGTCCAAAGACAATAAAAGGTATGTGTAGGTCAATGGCAAACTCGTAACATTTTTATTATTATACGTCCGTCTATCTACCGAAATATGCTTTGATTATTCATGTCAGTATTTTGTACGGCGTACTTAACTCCTTTTTTGAAAATTGGTATTCTAGAATCTGTTGGCATGGCTCCTTCGCTTCAGATTTTAACTATTAGACTGAATATTCGTAGCAGTAGTTCCTAGCCTCTGTTTTTGTTTGACGTCATCGGGTCCTACTGCTTTCTTTGTTTTCAACAGTTCTACTTTCATAAATTTTTCATATGAGGACATTCCTTCCTCTCCGCCTCTGTCCTCTGTTGTTTCCTTTCCTTTTTCTTCTTCTTTCTCTGGTTCTAGGTGTAGGTTTTCAAAGTGCTTTTCTGAGTTTCTTTTATTAATGTTCACATTTGTCTTCTTGGTGGCGTACTGTTGTTTTATAGGGTCAAATAACTTAGGGAGCAAAAGCAGAGTTCTGTGACGCTCGGTTAGAATCTTCCTATTTGAAATTCATGCGCCGCTTAGAGCTGAAGGTCCGTGTGGAAGAACTAAGTCTGAAGGGTACATTTTGTCTTTGTATTGAACGAAGAACTACGTAAATATAAAAAAACTGTTTATTACATCTATGAACACATATTTTCGTATATACACTATATTACAATAAACAAATTTATTGATATAAAGAATATATTTATTAATATCTAATGGAAAATTCCTAAAGTTTGTTTCGCTTCTCGTAACGTAAGTTAATAAATAACATGGCTCATTATCGTAATAAATTTATTGGTTAGTACTAGTAATATTTTTTTGTTGCTTTAACAAAACGTCAACGAACACGATTTATTGAATTCATTCGCGCATCCATAAGCACCAAGGAAGCCAGACATGCGTTAATTAAAAGAGTGAAGCCGAAAATTCACTTACCATATCTGTAAATATTTATTTTTAACACAATATCCCATTTTTGTTTTATTTTCATTCTAAGACAATACGCTGTCGAGAACTCCTTTAACCGTGCAAAAACCCATTATTTAGTCAATTAAAAAAACTGCTTTCGGCATATACCGTCAAAGAAGATTTCAATGTTAAAAACAAATATTAAAGTAGGTAATCGCTCGAACGATTAAAAACTGTATATAAAATACGAAAGGATAATAACGAAAGATACTTAGAAAGCATTCGCCACAACAATAAGGTATTACTGATAATTATCCCTAGTTAGCATGTGTAATAGTGTATGAGAAGCGGCCGACTACAGGTACTAATTAAAATGTCATTAGGCGTGTTTGAAAGATCTTATCTTCGGACACTACTGTCGCCCAACTTCCAAACCTAGAGATGTTGTAATTCGAAGGCCTCTTTAGCATAAGCGGAGCATAATAATGAGGGCATTAATGTTGTTGCGTTGTAAGGAAGTCCGGAAAATTGTAATGAATTTACGAAAGCGTCATATGTTATGTTTACAATAAAACATCATATAATATTAACGACTTACTTTTATCAATAACGTTCGGTCCTACAATGCAGGGCCGGTTTTCCGGGAAATACCATTAACTTTATTATTTTAAATGCAAGACCTTGTACATTTCAGTGGATTTCGATAGACAATAAAAATTCGTTTTCAAAAATGTTCATATAAATGAACGGTTTCTGCAGTGTTTACAGAAGGCCTGTTCGGGAAATAATCGACCTAGATTTTTTTAGCATTTGTTATTAACCTTACAGATTATTGATACTTGCAAAACGGCTTCCTTTCAACACTGGTTTGAATATCGCAAAAAAAAAACAATCACAAGGAGCTCAGTCTGATGAATAGGCTGAGGGAATGCAGTCATCTGATTTTTGGCACAAAACCGGCAAATTAACAAAGTAGAGGTGACACTGTCATGGTGAAGGGACCATAAGTTATCTCGCCACAGCTCCTTTCGCGGTTTCTTACGGTTTACCGTTTGATCTTGGCGCAAAAATTTAAAGCGCAGGATTATGCGCCTGGAGATATTTTACCAATCTCATTAATATCATATTATGATTTTTTTGCATAGATGATCCGTTGTTGTTGGCTTGCCTTGCTGTAACTAAATACATCAGTTTTTCGGCCACAATGTCATGGCACGACCCTATCGAAATGCAACAGATAAACGCACTAGATCCTTGATTTTCTGGGAGTGAGCATGATCAATTGAAACCGAGGGCCTTTCAGGTCACGGGTCATCTATAATTGTTTGACGATCATTTTTGAATCGTGTAGACCATCCGCAACGTTGTGTACGACCTATGACATCATCTTAGTAAGCGTGCTTCAAAGTTCGTTGAAACGTTTCTGGGAAACCCAAAATTCACGAATAATGTTACATTGCATCGTTGCTCCCGAAAATCGCAGATTACAATCACGGCTACGAACGCCTCAAATAACAGTAACGCAAGCACCGGACGAGATATCAACAATTCAAAAACGTGTGATTATGCGGAAGGTTATACCGGACACAAT
Organism: Marronus borbonicus; assembly: GCA_902655005.2. Classification (NCBI taxonomy): domain Eukaryota; kingdom Metazoa; phylum Arthropoda; class Insecta; order Coleoptera; family Scarabaeidae; genus Marronus; species Marronus borbonicus. Next base: position 6,586,777 of record LR737394.1, on the reverse strand, counting down.
GTTTCTCAGTTACAAGTAGTACTCAAAGTTTTCATCCTATTTATGTCAAAACATTTTTGAAGACGAAAGAATGCTCCTTGTGTGATTAATCACAGTCAATACATGCAATTTTATAAATTCCCGACCACATGTCCGTGTATTTCGCGAACTGAAACTACGTTCATACCTTGACCTTTAAAAACTACTAATACCTTTCAATATGCTGTGAAAGGGAGTTTCACAGATTTGTTGTCGCTAGTCTCTGCTGGGATTAAGGTCGTAGAATTTCTTACATAATGCCTACAGAAACAGCACCTTTTAAAGAGAAGATGCGTGTATATTTGTTAGGAATTTTAATATCAAATGGAACAGACACGTACAAATAAATGTGCATGTGGAGTTGACAGAAATGTGGTTGTTACATTAAACCTAGACAAGTAAATGCTTTCATTAGAATTTCTAAGACTTTATATGTTCAGGGGTTTATATCAGCTAAGTGGTACATTTATAGATTTTTGTAATCTTACCAGAGCACATGGTTAAGATACCATGATATGGATTTTTTAACATCTTGCTATCTAAAAATTAATGGGCGATAGTGTATTAAGAAGATCATAAAAAAAATTAATCCGCAAGGTGTTCCACTGCCGATCCTCTTTGCTATATTGCAGTTAACAATAAAATAAGCAGCCTGATATCTTATTATATTCCTTAAATAAATAAATGTCAAATAATCCTATAGAAATCATTAATATTTTTCTTCTATTCTAGCAAGCTTACTTCATCATCCAGCATCTAATATTGTATATTTCTTTTTATAGCGGGTTGAGGAAACTACTAATGTAAAACGCTTAAGTATAGAACAAAAGTTGTAGCTGCCCTCTCTCCCAAAACAAAACTATACGTCCTTTCCTTTAAATACTCGTGTACGCAGTATGTCCAGTCATTACAAAAACCGTTAATTGGATTGTTTCCAGAGTAACAAAGAAAGTGCTTTCGCTTAGCAGATTGCGAGAATTGTTGTGCTACTTCGTAAATTCTGACTGACCTTGTATAATATCGATCGCTAATCTTGTTGATACAGATTTCTACGCAATGCAGTATTATAATTTTTCTTATTAGCTTAGCCCCTCTGGGCACTCGCCACACCCGCACAAAATATATGGATGGAAATTTGGTTGCAATAACAAATTTAAAATAGCTGATCACTACCACACAATTTACGGCTACGCACATGCTTTCGCTATTTTGTGTATTTACTTCATATACCACTTGCAGTATCTATTGCTCCGTGCTACTATCCGCTACAGAAGCGACAAAGAGAGGAGCCAAATATTCCGCGAAGGTTAAATGCTGCATGATGCATAGACGAGCAGCGAAAGTCAATATTAGCGCTTCCTAAATATTTAGACTAATCCGAAAAACTAAATGCGTTTTATGTGTTGGATTAATAATATCTCCAACTGTTGTCGGTCTGAATGTACACTGCCGTTCAGTGAAGTTCGGTCATACAATAATAATCTATTATATCACACTGTATACAATTATTAATACATAAAATTAGAAAAATATTAAGCATACACTCTTTTCTAAGGGATTAAAGCCAGAAATTATTATGTAAAGTAGAAATATTGCGACGACCACAATAAAGTCCCTTTTATTATCATTCCAAGAATTTCTCGGAAGTACCGAGGTCGTTTGGGGATTATTAACGAACAATACATTTAGGAAATATACCGCAGTATCACTCTTGTTTATTTATCACAGGCGTAAAGACATAAATTTGCTTCATTTTACTGTTAAACGTGCGTTGGTGTGCATCTGTCGTTTTTGCGCGAAAGTTTTAAGAAAATTTACTTCAAAATGGCACGTGGCAAGCCTACCAGTGTAGAAAAACGTTCACGCATTATTACGCTGTTTGAAGAAGGATATTCGGGGCGACAAATTGGTGAAAAAATAAATATGAGGAGTTCAACAGTAAATGACATCATAAAGCGATATCGGACAACTGGAACTATAGAAAATCGTGTTCGTCCCGGAGCATCTAGGAAAACAATAAAAGCTGAAGATTTGAGAATTGTATTATTAAGCAAACGCAATAGAAAATTAACAGCGCCACAAGTAGCAGCCGAAGTCAGTCGCGGCCGTGAAGAACAAGTTTCGGCGAGTACGGTAAAACGTCAACTTCAACGAGCGGACCTTCATGGACGCATTGCCATTCGAAAACCCTTATTACGTCGGGGCAACAGAGCAAAACGGCTACAGTGGGCCCGTTCTCATCTAGATTGGTCGTTAGATGATTGAAAACACGTGCTTTGGAGTGACGAGTCAAAGTTTGAGGTTTTTGGGCAAAATCGACGAGTTTGTGTCCGAAGATCTAAAACCGAAAAGTGATCCCGAACTGCATTGTGCCTACAGTGAAGCAAGGGCGTAGTTCTGTGTTAGTGTGGGGACGTTTCTCCTTTGTTGGGACGGGAGATTTATACAGAGTGTAGGGTATAATGAGGAAGGAAAATTATTTTGCAATATTCCAGAATCATGCAGTGCCATCAGGATTGCGTATAATAGGCCGTAACTTTACATTCATGCATGACAACGACCCAAAACACACTGCGTTAGTGTATAAGACTATCTAAAGGAGCAAGAAGAACAGCACACCCTGAAAGTAATGACATGGCCCCCACAAAGCCCAGATTTGAACCCTATACAGTTGTTGTGCGATGAACTGGACAGGAGGATCCAAAAAATATGCCCAACTTCACAAGAACGTTTACGGAATATTCTGCAACATGAATGGATTGATATTCCACAATCCGTTTTAACAAAACTTATCGAAAGAGTGCCTAGAATAGTTCGAGCGGTGATTAACAGCAAAGGAGGTTTTTTCGACGAAAAAAAAAAAATAATGTTCAGTATGTTATATTAGGTCAGAATATCTTTTTATTTATTTATTTTTGTCTTATTTACCTGTACATACAATAAAATTGCATTTTGTTTTTAGTTTCGTTTGTTTTTGTAACCTTTTCATGTTTTTTACCAACCGACGGAACTTCTCTGAACGGCAGTGTACATATTTGTGACATGGCTTCTTTTTGTTATTACAGGGCAAGTCAAATTTATTCAGAAAGTAACTAGCTTTATGCTATCATCCGCCATTATAGATGAAACATACTGGAAAAAGTACACGAAGCAATGCCTCGATGTATGTATATGTAGACATGCTTTAAAACATATCGGAATTATTCGGTTGTCACTCGACATCGTGGCACATGTTAATTCATACTATGCGCGTATTAAACGATAAGCATCCGAAGTGCACCGCAATTTCAGCTCTCGTTGGTAAGCACCGGCATTCAAATACTCGGTTCGCATGTATGGACGTCCTTTCAGAATCTATTCAGCGTAGGTATACTGGATGAATGTAATCGGTTATCGACAATTGAACAGCACAATATACGTCCATTTAGTGTTCCAAAAATGTCGATCATAAACGCTGATATATTTTCTTGCCGTACATGAATAACAGGCGGCCAGCGGTTGACCAATGCAACGTATCGACGTCGCTTATACAAAAATAGGGCGAGCTAGTGGTGAGCGACTGTTTCGTAAAGTATATAAGTCGTCTAAATACGAGCTCTGATGAGAGAGCGGATTGAAGCTTTTCAACAAATAGAATTAGGTTAGGTTACACCATGGTCACGTGCACGAACGGACGGCTTCACGGGCAGCCGATGTATGAGGGATTACAGGACCGTATCGCTCGGCTGAAAGCATTTTACTCGAGTAAGCATCGGTTTTGATTCGAACGAAAGATAATGGCTGTATGTTGTATTATTCCTTGCTCCTGCAAACTGGAAAGTTGTTTATAACTAAAACGTATTTATACTATTTACATAATGCTCGCTTTTATGTATTAATTATTTTTCTCTATAGATAATAATGACTGGAATGAACGAAGTATATAAATAGCGATAATAACATGATTGCTAGTTAGTTAGGTACTTAATGTTATTGTTATTATGAGTGAACTTGAGATACCTTTAATACTTCATCTCATAATGAAGAATTATGTTTTTATTTCTTTAATTATATTTAATTACATCGGTAAAACCAATGAAAACATCATTCTTCAGGTATTACCGATGGAAGCCCCATATACCATCCCATAATGTTTTTGCGGCTAGAGGATCATCAATTTCTCGTTTAGGCCACCCAACAATCCCAAAAGATTGTTTCTTATGGAGCTTCCTAACAACAAAAGGAATTTCGATTCTAATATATGTCAGCATGAAATTCATATCTTGAACGAAAGAAATAATAATTGCAATAATTGAGGTCACCTTGAGCAGTTCCTTTAATTTCAAATTAAATTTTTGTCAAATGTATTTGTTTCTACATGTTGCTGTCTCATCATATCTTTTTTTTTTTGCGTTTTTTAGCGTGAGGGTAAGAGAAGGTATCCGGTTGAAAAAGGCAAATATACTGTTACAGTAAGCAAAAAATATAATGCTAAGATAGCTTAGCTTCCTCATGGTATTGATGGAATAATTCACGGCAAACGCAATAAAAGGAGAGAGAGAAAAATACACTAACACACATCAGCGTGGTTTCGAGAGTATTTTTTATCTCCACTTTCTATCGCTGTTGCCTCACAGTTAATGCCACAGCAATCAGCAGTCAGAGAACTGCTCGGGACATGGTTTGGGTACCCTCGGTTTATGTCGCTGCTTCCTGAACGGCAGGCATGCGTTTCTTTGGCATTAGAGCGCGTCAAGAAATGTCGAGTTTGTCGTTTTGAAAGTTGTGGCATTAACTGTGAGGCAACAGCGATAGAAAGTAGAGATAAAAAATACTCTCGAAACCACGCTGATGACGCCGGGTAAGCAGAAACATGTCCGTGTGTTAGTGTATTTTTTTCTCTCCTTTTGTTGCGTTTGCCGTTAATTATTCCATCAATGCCATAAGGAAGCTAAGCTATCTTAGCATTATATTTTTGGTTATTGTTTCTGATGTGTTCTGTTTATACTGTTACAGGTCAGTTCACATTGCAGTTTTAATTCCTGTTTAACTATGTCTTGGTAACTTCATAGATCTATTTCAGTGTTACCACAGTTATCAACGAAATTGTATCAATTTAATTAATTGTGTTTTGGGGTCGTTAAGTGTAAGCATTTCCGCGATAACTCTTCGCAACACAAAAACAAATACAAAACGAATTGAGCTGCTGCGACGATTTTTGTAGAACACTATGTGTAGTGATTCAAAAACGTTAGCTCCTAAATAGGTGAGCTCATTATTATATACAGTAAGCTTAAAGTTTAGGTTAATCAACTTAATATTAAGTGTTAGAAATAAAGATATCAATAGAGTTAATAATTTTATCACAATCAAAAAGATCCCACTAAGATTAGTGGATCGTTCGACCAACCATATGACCTACGCACAGTTCCACGGTTTTCTGAGATATGTTCTTCAAGCGCATCGGAACTTCTCAATTTTTCGGACAACATATGACTCGTGCTACGAGTAACGCTGGCGTCCTTTTACTTTCAGGGTCGATCACTACCGTTGTAACTTTGTTCATTTTGTTGGGAGGGCCCTCTACATGCAATTCTGGTGGTTATTTTTCATCAGCAGAGATAAAACACTCAAATTTTTATTTGAAACCTTTTCTTGTATCTGGAGTAGTAACATGAATAAGTAGCTTTATTATGAAAGCTAATATGCATTGTGATATATAAATTGTGTTAAGGATTATCAAGAATGTTGGGTTCGTAGAGGTCAAGAGGTCTTCAGCAATTTTAGCAAACCCATACCTACAAGCTCACATACGTAGCACGTAAACTTTGTTCTTTTACCTTTTTAGTTTTTCGTATTGTTCTATTCCCCTTTTTTTCTATTTACCTTTTTCCCTAAATTCATAGCGACCATCGCTTTGCCCCTCGATGCAACTAACCAACCAGTGCTTGAACGAGAATTACGACTCTGGCGGCAGCTGCACAATATTTTCTAAACGTTTAGCAATATTTAGTAGGTTTTTTTAAATTGTTTTCGTCGTTGCTCGCCTGGTACTAGATTAATTGGAGTGGTACGAAATACCATCGCGTCGGTTTGCGAACAGCTAGTTTCGCAATGTATGGATAGGTGCTTATTAGCAGATGTTCTCCGATTAATGAACGTTGCGTTTATACACTGGAGCAAGGACATTACGTTAAGCCACATGCGTGCACAAAAGCCGACACTAGCACTGTACAAAATGCAATAGCATATAGCGTCGTATATTTCCTAAAAAGTGAGGTGATGCTATTGCATAAGTAACAGGATATTTCTAGAAACTATCTTTTTTATGTTCTTCTAGACTATTTCGAATACCATAAGTAACAATGGGTCTGTTAGATCACAGCAACTGCTGTCGGTGTCAAAACTATTGGGTAGACTTTAACTATTTATAAAAATTTTCAGAGATCAACGGATGAATTAATTTTGCGGAGATGTCGATGAATAGGTAATATATAAAATTATAAAGGTAGAAATAAATGATACCGGACTAGTTCAGGAATTACCCGACCTAACAAAGAGAGCACAATAAATTTAGGAAAAATATCTTTATTTCTCAACACAGTCGCCTTTTAGCCTCGACGTCCTCTTTATTGTGTGAGCCGTCGAGCTCCTCAAAATAATCATCATCCGCAGGCTCCATCTCCTCATTTTTGGCCACAGAGTCAAAGTTTTGAAAGAGAAAATAATCCAAGTACGCTAAGTCTGGCGAATAGAGTGCGTGAGGAAGCAATTTCAACTTTAACTCATTGATTTTAGCCGCTGCAGTAACGGATCTGTGAAATGGTGCATCGTCTCGATGAAATAACTTTCCTTTTTGCCAAATGCGGTCATTTTTTCTTGACTTCATCACTGCGACGTTGCGTAATATTCGTCGTTTATCGTTTTACCTTTTTGAAGATACGCGATTCCAAAAGCTGACGCCAGGTCTTCGCCCTCTTTGGAGCGGATTCTCCTTTTTCGATTCTTTGTTTGGCTGTTCTTTCTCTTCAGGTGTGAAATAATGGGCCCACGTTTCGTCCATGAATTTGAATTATCGCATGGACTCGGCTTTATTGCTGCGAAACATCGCCAAACACCCGAGTGAAACGTCCTCACGACGCTGTTTTTGTTCCATTGTAAGCAATCGCGACAACCACCTTGGTGCCTTCTGACAGTTACAAAGAAGCTGGTAAGCTAACAAGTGTATTTCATACAAATAAATAAAATTAAAGGCTAGGGAATTCGGGGCTGATTAAATTTCTACCACAGTAATTGGTTAACTTAAAGAACACCTAGTTATTATACATAGAATTTTTGTTTTCGACCACAGAATTGCTCTTTCCAGGATACGCTCCTGTAATTTCAGAAGTCTCTTAATTTTCGATAAATTTTATAGTTACTAAAATGGTGCTTATATATCATAGTAGGTGCAATGAATACCTACTTTCTACCAACCAATTAATGTCATTTTAAAATGCAACTTACTCAAATTAGGACCACTTAATATAAACTTGAATTTCTTGTTTATTATAGAAGTACACATATTGCACGATTACATTTAATTATTATTATAACTAAGTAGAAATAATTACTGAATAACAAGGATATTTTTAATTTTCAATTAATTTCTGAGATCAGAGAAATGTTTCATTTGTATTCTCAACCACGTACGTACATGTGTAAAACTCTTGGAGCAATGTAAGCGTTGAATTACATTTATTATTCGCGTTGTACAAAAGCCCATCATTAAACAGAACACCTTTACAAGAGCTGACTTAATTTTCCCATTAATAATATATAGCAATGGTATAATAAACTTAACTATCTGTTATAAGCTATTCACGTCCTTTTGGTATTCTATTCTTCACGGTACGAAGAATGACAGGCGCACAAATGAGGAAATAAAAACTGTCATGAAAACATTTTAACGTCCGAGGATTAAGTACCCATGCAGACCGTCAGATTTTCTTTACTTCTACGCCATATCGAACATAACTACTCAGTAAGAAAGGCATAAAATTACTGACAGTGGCGTAGGAAAATATTTTTCAAATGTTTCGCGTTTACGTGATTTTTTTTGTTATACATCCCATAAGTTTTCTTTTTTGCGAAACCAGAGTATATGTTTGAATCTGCGTAGAAAACTCAATGTTATTGTCCGATTTTCATTTATTTTCAAATAATAGTGTAATTAAAAAATGTTAACATAACGTTCTTATAAGTGGTCGAAATTTTCGCTTGTTTTCGAATTCATACGTCTTAGATAAAGTAAAAATATCCTTCTATTGATTACCCACGTAAAACAAAGGGTCGGCTACGTCCTACATTAAAAGTTTTTTTTTCGCTTCTTACCATACGAGGCTCAAAATAATTTCAATAATTTTGTTGTTGTAATATGTCAGTCTCACTGTGGGGTGACTGATTTAACGTTTATTTTGGTGAATATATGAAATTCTATTTATTTATAATTATGCTATAACCTGAAAACAAGTGAAAATCGGTTTTCTTTAGACTGCTTTCACGCTCCTGGAGTTTGGTCTATTCCTCCCAACTCACCCTGTATACATGGAAATAACATTTTCCACGATATTAACCCATCGTTTTCTGTCAATTAGTTTCAGGTGTTGTAGTTTGGGGCGTGTTACATATGCAGTAGGTCATTTATAATCTTCCCAAAAGGCGAAGCTACATTCGGGAACTTTTCCAACCTTAATTTCAATAAGATAGTGCCTGGTCACATATAGTCCCAAAAACTTTCTTCACACTTCCAAAATAGTGAAATTGGTCCATTACTGGGACCAGGGAGATCTCCGGATCTTCCACTAATTCAACATGTATGGGATGTCACGGCCAGAAGGCCTCCTAACTCACCCCCACCTTGCGCAGACAGATGACGTTGGAGGAGATATCTAAGGCGATAGCATAGGTTATCAAAGGAAAATGTTTTATAATAAACAGTATTATTTGCATTACCACAATTGTATGATTTTTACAAAATATTATGGGTTTATCTTGCACGCCACTGGAAATTACTCAGATTCTATCGTCTTGCCTCTTCGACAACAATAACAACCGGCTTTTGAGAGCCGAGTCCGTCTAAATTTAACTGATTTAATGGAATCATATTGAAAATCTTTTGAAATACGAGCCATAAAAGACTTGTAACATCTTGTCAGAATGTAAAACAGGAGGGTTTATACAGAAGAACGATCACGTTGTGAGCATCTATACCAAACATATATATATGTATATGTCTCCATGGATATTTTTTATAGTAACAGATGATTACCCGTGTTATGGACTGCCACGTTCAAACAACACGCGTGCACGTCACAGGAACATATAGCAGGCCGTAATTTCGTGTCGGCAATAAAATAAACAGATGTTTCTCGCACTTGTTTACATTTTTTATTGTTATGGTGACTTTTACTGTCTTTCAAACCGATTTCTAATTAAAATTTAAATTACCGAGCAACACTACCTCGTGTCCTTTTAGACGGGCATTTGTTATAGTGCTTTCGGTTTTCTGCATTTTACGGCCACTCAGTAAAAATCATAATGCTATTTTGGTGTTTAATTATCACCAAAACGGTGCCATAATGGATAACGCTTAGGGAAGGCGACTCGGGACACCGAAGGATCTAATTTGAACTCCACGTTGCCAATGACACGAGACAAAACCGATTTTCTCTTGGAATTTTTACTACCTATAAACTGATCATTTCAAAGCGGCTGATTTAAGATCACGTTTGCATGCAGTATAAATTATAGCAATATGCTGGGTACGTCAACGTTTAATGTACAAGTTCCAAATAATGTGGTAAATGTCCATTTTCTGCTCACGGATGTAGGGCTCGTGTATACATACAATCATTGTTTTCGCTGCTTTTGTATCCATTCTAATTCTAATTTTATATTCTTAAGAATAATTGCAAAAACTATGATCCAACATGGTATAAGTAAAGTACTTTCGGTAGAAATATTAATACAAAACCCTTAAATAGATAATAATATTTTTAATATTGTCAACTTTCGTACTTTCATAGGTTTCCGCTTTTGGGTAATCCGAGCCCATTTCTGAGAGCCATAGTCCTGCCAGTTCTATACATTCGCACAGCACATGGACACCAGTCTCTTCTTCCACCTGGCAGAAGCTGGATGCTGCTTCTTCTGCCAGACCCAAATTACTCGTGTGCTTCTTGAGCAACAATGTCCAGTTAGCAGACCCACTATTGTTCTAACAAACTTCTTGTCTCTGCTTAATAGGTCCGCTATGAATGTAGCCCTGTGTCCAATCAGAAATTGCTTGACCTGTCTGTGACCTGGAATGAACTTCCACCAATCTTGAGATTTCTTATCTTTCCATTGTTTTGTGGTTGGTTTTACTGTCCTATATGCCATTCCCACCGAGTACGTTGGGCGGTTTTTAGCAGTTGAAAAGCCCGCTCGGCTTAAGTCGTCTGCCTTTACGTTCCCTCGATGTCCTTCGTGTCCTGGCCAGAGTCACCTTAGTTCGGCTTCCAAACCTATTCATGTAGTCCATTCATGCAGTCCTACATCAGTTTCGAATTCGCCTGTTTGGAGTCTAGCGCCTTTATTACTGCTTGACTGTCTTAATACGTAGCAACAGATCCATAGTTTTCTGTTTACCAGTAATTTTTTTAATACATCCCAGCCTTGCTACTATTTCGGCTTGAAACACTTTCAGAAGAGAAAGAAAATTGTAGTACTGTGGTGGCGAATAACCAGCATGAGGCATTTTTATGCTAAAGAACGTATCAACGTAAAAATAAGAGCGATCCTTTGATAAAAACTCTGTTTCAAATATTTTTAACAAAAAATAAACATCTGTATTGGGCCAACAGTTATAAGTTTACAAGGGCTAACTTGTGACTTGTTTGTCAAAGACCAAAACAAAACAGAAATTAGATAAACACCTGTTAATTAGGAAATAGGAACAAGTAATAATTATAGCAATTTCTAAAACTTTGCTGTTGTAGGTTGTCAGTGTTTATGCATTTCGCGAATAAACTGCTGAAATTTAATGAGGTAGTACCACCTAAACTGCCGTTAGTAGAAACACACCACTTGCTTGAAATTACGTATGGAAATAGTAAGTTAATCTGTTCCGGGGTGCCCGTAAAAGAGCTTCGTTCCACCAATACAATTCTCACACTTGTAGTGTGGTGGTCATTATGGCAAAAATTTATGAATTGGGGTTCGAATTGTTAGGTCACCTCCTCTATTCATCAGATATGGCACCCAGCTGCGCCTTTTTGTTTCCTAGACTATTTCCTATGTTGAAAAATAAAAGGAGATTTGACGAAAAAAATGCTTGGCTTTGGCGTTGGGTTGCAAACTTTTCAAACTACGCTTGTACCGCTTGTATCGCAGAGGAGCTTTTGGAGAAAAAGAACGTGGCCGTTGTTCCTTACCCTGATTCCTGGCTCCTTTTCCGTCCTCAAAAAATGAAAATCGTGATTTTAAGAGATCTTCATGGCTTTTTAGAGTTCAAGAACATACCACCCTTACACTATTATAGCTGACATAGATACATGGTCTTTTCTGATTCCAAAACTATTCTCAGCGGTTATCCGCGTGCTTATATCACAGAGCGTATATAATTCAGTATCTCAGTGGTAGGAAGTATATGACGTAGTAATTACGTATATTGTCATAATTAATTTTATAAGCCCGAGGTACACAGAACGCCAGTCGATCATTCCGCAGTATTTACTTTCGCTGTTAGTGTCCGTTGCAGTAGGGTCTTACACACTTGTTTACATTTAATTTTGCTATTTAGTTAGGCGGCGTGATTAGATGTTATGCATCGGTTTAGGGTCGATATAGGCGTCCAGATGTTGACATGGATTCTGTTACAGTTATTTGCTTGCAACCGTCAACACAACCGTGATGATATATATTGGCTCCATACCCGATATAGTCTACCTATGTATATAGATGTGTTTTGGGGTCCCCTAACGACTTGTTTGCTTATAAAACGGCCAGTGTGGCCAATCATGGTAGACCACACACAAAGTTTCTGCTCGTATACAGGGAATCATCGTGTTTTTCATTTCTACCGGTTATGTTTACGCGTCACAATCATATGTATGGGTTTAATGGTTTATTGGCAATGACGAATGAATTATATGAGTAAACATGGTAGTTGTTGTAAATCAAAACTTCGCTTCTCTTCCTTATCGTACTGTTAGAAAATCAATAATCAAATGAAAATAGCTTTTACTAGTAATCGTAGAAAGTACGAAGTTTGCAATGCTTGTAGCATTTAAGTAATTAATTCGTATCGAGGAGATGCATGTACAGGATGAAGTTTGATAATATATTATACGTAAGTTCAGAGCCGTTGTCGATTAATTAAATGATGCATATTGGAGATAGAGAGCTACTGTCTAAGAAACTGTACGAATTCCACGCTTAGGAGAAGGTTGCATGTATATGATGTCGCAGTGTCAATTAGCACGTAATTCTGAACAAAGCATCTAAATAAACTTGTGGACGAAGATGGTCCATCTTCGAATTATAAATAAAAACAACAATTATGCAGCATTAAATATTCAATATAACGGCCTCCGTCGGTAAATTATAAAAATCTGGCATTTCCTTGATATTTTCCGACGTAATCAATTATATGAAAGAAGGTCCCACAGCAAGGAATCCAACCAAACATCTCCCGTTTGCTAGGCGAGCATGTTAACCACTGCACCACAGGGACCCGCCAGGAATGTTCTCTTTTTTTTATACTTTTTATAAATCAATAAACCTTTACTGCATTGCTCAACTCGTTCATCGCTAGTTGCGTATGCGTGTCCTTTTATGAGTCTCCACATACAGAACTGGTCAGTAGTGGCCGAAAGATTGGTCTAGAAAGGTGGAAACAGACTAAGTTCAAATACAGTGGTGCAATAGTTGCTGTCCGGAAAGATCTACCTATCTAGCTGCTTGACATTCGTTCAGTGGATGCCAAAATCTTGTCCTTTAAAAATATTACATATTCCTATCCAAACCAATGAGAAATGTGCAATACATCTGTTTCTCGGCTGCTACCTTTACCACATCCACGCGAAAATTGAGTGTAAAGAATTTTCAATTTTCTTTCAATTTCTTCTCACGTAGTCTATAGAGCGCTGGCTGTATTATTAAATGGGTCAGTGCGTTTGTTTTTGTTCTTATAAGCCTCGTTTTCAAGATTTATGTTTCATTGGCTTCCACTTGCTCGAATGTGACTTTACCAGTTCAGCAGGAATTAGTTCCAGCCCATCTTTTCAAGAAGGTTTCATGAAGAGCAGGTATAGGCAGCCAGAGAGACACCTTTGGGCCGTCTACCGTCGTGGCTGAACCCCTTCTCACGAGATTGTCCACTTCCTCATTCCCGAGATTTCGAATATGTTCCTTCAGCCATATTATGTTGGTCTCTCCTAAACTCGATGTTTTTAATCGCTCTACATTCTAAAAATCAATTAAATACTGCACTGCTAATGCCAGATGCGAGAATTTCGCTCGCTAAATGGCGGTCTTTGATCCTAGAGATCACGATTCTTTTAGGTGGATATCCTCTGGGTGTACACCAACCATTCTTGCCGTTGACGATCAGTTGGTGTATCAAGGTTTTTTAGGGTTTATTGCTTCAGGACGAAAAGAAGTGGAATGTTATCCGACCCACCCCATCATCGGTAATCTATAGCAAGCGTTTCTCCAATATTTGCGGTGCACTTGACCAGAGTCACGGTATCCAACACCACTCCTTGGATAAGTGAGTGAAGGGTCGACAGGCAAACCATGATTTCCATTATTAGGACTCCTTTCTTTGCCTTTACCTATCCTTGGAATATATTAAAGTGCTATGCAGCCAGGGTGGAGAGCTTTCATGTATGAAATTACATAAAAAAAAACTTGCGATAATAATAATTTATCTTGCAAGTAAAACACATGCTAATAACCTTATCTTCATCAGAACACAGCTCCGAAAGTAATATATAAAAAGCAAAATTTATAATAGACCCGGACAGAAACACGTACCTAACTATTTTCGCAGCTATGGGAATATTGCGCCCCGCCCTTGAGCGTTGCATGTTCAGTTCGCATAACTCATTCGAATGTGTGCGCCTATACACCCATGCAAGCTGGAAAAATACAGAATAAAATCGCATCGCGATATTGCACATCTTCTATCACGACATCGTGCAACCTGTAGCAGGCAGATACTACATAACGGCAACGTACACAAACGCTACGTACATTTTCAATTTGCGGCGTAAACGGGAACGTCTCGTTTATTAAAACAACGCATGAAGTAGTATGTGTGCATTTCGACGATTCTATAATTCATTTTAAGTCCAAATGGGAATTTATGCATGCTGTACAGTAGTTTATGCTCTCGGCGTATCGAAATTATTGTAAACAATCGGTGGTGCTTGGCTTCCACTAAAGTATGATGTGTGTGTCGATTTAATCGATTGTATATTTTAGTGAAGTCCTTTTGAACTATAGAAGACAACCCTTTTAGAGGCAATACGTGGATTTTTATTCCTTTTAATGTTATTGACAGCTCAATGCTATTGCCACTGCCACCGAAATTATTCGTTTCTTATCATCAATTTCAATCATAAATGAGTAACTACAATCAATACCATATATGTTACATATTTACGTCTGCCAGTATATGCGCGTATATAAATGCAGCGTAAGTTTTTAGGGTCAAATGGATGTAGCATGCTACATCGCGTACGTGGCAGATAAGGTAAGTATTCCGCTGTTCACGAAAAGTGGCTTGCATGTGGACGTATTGGGTACCTTAGCCGACGCTCTCTTTGCTGCTTTCTGTTTTAGGAACACAATGTGCGCATCGGGAGAGGATCCCTGCAGCAGGTCCCTCGAATGAAGTAGCGGCTTCGAACGTTGCTGCTTCTGTCAGAGAACTTGGCCGAAGACAATTTTCTATATAGCTCTTCAGAATAGTATTTGTACTTTCTGTTTCCAGACAATTGAAGACCCAAGAAACAGTTGTTGTCATACCGAGAAGGTGTCCTCGTGGTAAGTAATAAATTTTATGTTTTATTATAATTGAGGCAGATTCTGTTGCTACCAAACCAATCTTCAGCTTAGCGTGTTGCTGTCCCGGCTTTCTCCATGAGAACTTCTCTATTTCTATCTCAACATAAGGCGAACGGATATGTCTTGCTGCTGGAAATGAAACTTGGTAGGTCATTTCGTATCCCTGAAAGTCAACTTAAACGATTGCTTATCATATTGCATTAGACTACTTTGTTTTCCAGCATTTACAAGAGCCAAATGTTTCTCAAAAGTGAGTAAAATGCGTGCTGTACGAGAGAGATATCTTACTTTAATACATAGATACTATTGCGAATTGTCCTAAGTGCAAAATGCATTTTACTGCTGGTCCGTACAATACATAGTGTAATCTTATTCAAATCGACGAGGTTAGCTGTCATCAGCGCCGTAGTCACTTCTTCTTTGCTAAGTTCACATTGTACATCTATCGGGTATGAGGGTCTATCTGTTGGTAGGAAGCCCGATCCCTAAGGAAAGAATCCTGTTTTGAGCCGAATATGTTAGGGGCGTAAAAATAATAAAGTTAATATTAAAATTAATAGAAGTCCAACCAACGACAAGCGTGGGGAGGACGTATATTAACTACTTATATATATCATTCACTTTTTCGAAAGTTAACATTGGAAATTTCTGCAGCAAGTTCTAGGGCGTACGTTAGTGGTACAAAGGTTATAAATGTCAATTAAATGTCTTTTGGTTCGTATCATCTGAATTCTCAGCAGAATTTAACGTTGTAGTCTTGCATGTGTTCAAATATGTCTTCCTAGAACACAGAATCCCGGCAGCAGTTGCGTCTTTGTGTCACACTACAGCAAAATCGTTCGTTTCGGAATCAAATTCAATAATCGTATATTTTAAATTGTTAAGAATTATCATAGGTATCTATGAAAACAAAACCGTTGGCAAGGAAACTAACAATAATTAATTATTTTTTGTAACTTTATGCCGAGAGATCATTCAGACATAATATATTGAGAAGTTGCTCCAATTTTCCTAGTTTCGATCCACTATTAAAAGTTATTCAAAGTGCATTTGAAGAATATTGTGTTTATGTAGAAGAAGGCTACAACATTTAAGGTTAGTGGTCATTTCATTTCTCGTTTTCCGTTTTGAAACTATCCTCAAACAAAACTTTCATTTGCCGAAAGAGTGTCTAAGGACATTCCCGGATTCACGACCCCCAATTTTAGTAAATTTCTGACATTTGTAAATATTTCGAAAATTTCTTTAAATTAATCTATCAAAAACATTACAATAGATAGTACTTAATCCAGTGAGGGAATCAACTGCTCTCATAACTTGCAAATTCAATTTAAATAGAAATTTGTATAGCCCCATATCCATTATTCCACTGTAACGAACATTAAGTTATTTGCGTGTAGCGTAGGCCGAAATAACTTTGCCGAAACACGACCGGCATGGAAAATTGTATTATAACTCTTTAATAAATTAACAAAGTTAGCTCGTGTAGAAGTTAATATGTCGAGAGACTCTAAAATACATACCGTGCAGAAACGCACACATACGCGCAATAATTCGGGGATCGGTGTTTAAATAAAGTTAATTTTACTCGCGAGAGGGAACTAGCGAAAAGACGGTTTCTCCCCTTCTGCACGATCCGTCCGTGGCCAAGCGGATTCCCAAAATAACACACCGTTAGAAAGACTCCGTTCGAAACTTTTTAAAAAGAGTGGACGGTGAAAATTTTATTTGTTTTCTCGAAACATTAATTTCGTTTTTATTACCGTCTGTTCTGGTTGTTAATTATCTTCTAAAGCGACCGTAATCTATCCCTAGACCAGCTTGTAGATGCCGGCATTACCTTGATCGTACACAACTTGTGATTTTCAGAGAGCTTCCATACGTGGAAGATAAATTTTAAGTAGTTACCGGAATTAGTGTCTCAAGTTCGTAATTGTACATGTTATACCGCCTCGCTGTAAGCTAAGATTTATTTTTATACATTACTCCATATTTCTACTGCAATGATGGATACTAAAATAACACATCGTCATCCACTTCAAAGTGCTTAGTATTTCCTAACCTGCCATTTTCAGAAACGATGCGACATAATTTTCCTCTGATGTGTTATCCAGCGTTTTTGAAGATCACCCGTCGCACAAATTCAATTGCGATGTCACAAGAAGACTGAACACATAGGTCCTAAGAAAAATAAATAAACGTCGAATATTTTTGTGACACCGGAAGCTGTATAATTTTATTTGCTGGACAAATCAGATATAATAAAAAGAGCTTTTTTCTCTGTAGAATTAATTAAATATATCTAGGCTCTTATTCTGCTAATACGAGTACTTCGAAACGAATTCGAACGTAATTGCAGATGACAATTGATGAGACGAGTCACAAAAAGGGCGAAGTGTACGTTCAAAAAGATGTATAATGAAACCTAGATAATGATAAGCTTTATTATAATTATGTTACCTTTTAATATCCGTTACGTGCTTTTTAACAATATCTAAGATTTTCACTTAACATAGTAGGCATCAATAGGGCAACATTCAAATTATTTCCATGTATGCCGAGTGATCCATAAATATCGAACCAGCCACCCACTTTGTTTTTTTAAATAGAATGCCCTGTATATTATTACATTTTGTTTCCTGCAGAGCTATTTATAATTTTAAAATGATCCATGTTGACTCTGTGTGAGGACATTGTCAAGGTTGGTTAATTAAAATTTGCTGCCGGTTTCGTGTTACTAACATATTTTCAGGCAGGAAGCTGAAGAATACAAGAATACAAACGTTATACAGAATGAAGACGAGTAACATGAAACAGGTAGTAAATTTTAATTCATAAAAAAATGGTAGGATATTAGACCAAATTTCTTCGACGAACCTCTTATTATTTTGTCCTTAATCTCCTCAATGCAGATATATCTATTATCTTCACAATATCCAAACACATCAGAAAATGACTAGAAGCAATAACCAACAAAAAATATTGCTAAAATAGCTTCTTATGGTATTAATGGAATCATCTACGGCGAAAACTATGCAAGGAGACAAATAACACACTACCCATTAACGTTTCTGCCTACTCGGTGTCATCAACGTGGTTCCGAGAGTGTTTTTACTCCACCTTGTATCGATGTTTTCCTCACAGTTAATAGCACAGCATCCGAAACGACAAGCCAAACATCTCCTGGCGCCCTCTTTAATGTCTGTATATTGTGAAGGCGTAATACCAGGTCTAGAAAGCACCAATTTTTACTTCTTTCAAGCTACATAACGGTGAGATTAAAACTAGTTGCTTAACTCTCGAATTAAACTCCAAGAATTTTGAGGACTAAGGTTAAAGATGGACGACACCATATGTGGTTAATTCTTTATTTGTTAAAATTGTAAATTTTCGCCATAAATAGGGGCTTTTCAGACACTGAATATTGCTTTCGATTTTTTAACTTGAGTTCATTTTTTTCATAAGAACCTCACATTTCTAACTTAATTTATAATTTTTCTTCTTAGATTTACTGATTTTCTCCTTCAAGTCTCCCATTTATCCATATTACTGTTGCTTATTAGTATTATCATTTAATTTTATAAATTATTTGCATGCATAGGCACCCACAAATAACGAATTACCAACTGTGATGTAGGAGGAAGTACAAACTTATAGGCCAAGTCTACATGCACAACATCGAACTTGCAAATACAAATTTTCATATTTTTGATCATAACTTTAAATTTTCCTTTATTTGCTTTCCGTAGTAAACAACAACTCAGCAGATTACAAGAATTGTGGTATTGAAAACAAGGGAAAAGCCCGCAGTTCGAAACAAATTGTTTCAATACTCATTGGTTCGGCCTAGAGGCAGTATTTGTTCACATAAACACATCAAAACCATTGTCGTCGTCGTCAACTGAATCATCTAGAACGAACTGAGCATCATCTAGACCTTAGCATAACGGCTTTACGAGTGAAACAATATGATTCGAACGTTTCATCGTCACTCGTAAGAATATCTCATGGTAAGCCCCGGAGTGTTTTCTCGAATAGTGAGACGAACAGCTGTTAGTTGGTTTGGCCCGCTGTAGAAGCGACGATAATAACCATTTGCGTCGTTACAAGCATTGAAAGTGTAATAATTCATTATCGATGATCGTGAGCCATTACACATACTCGCACTATAATTAAGTATCTTCCGTACAATCACGTTCACAAATAATGCGATCAACCTGTTTGATTAATCTTATTCTCCTGTTCTCTAATAATCTCTCTTTCTCGTCTTCGTGTAGTTTGAAAATTAGCGCATCTAAAGTAAATCTGCATGGTGAATAGCTGATTTCTTTTTTTTTTAGAAATGAAGGCTGATTCTTCTTTTTAGATGTGGACATTTCTACAATCATAATCTTTATTAAACTCGTTACAGCTTCGTCAAATCCACATACAATAAAAGCAAATTTAAAAATTACAAATTTAGGATATTCACTTATAGAATAATACGTGTTATTTAGTAGAAACTTCTTTGTTGTTAATCTAAATTGTTGTGCCGGCATCTATCTTACTTCGAGGTATAACGTGGATGTACTGTTAGTGTACATTGGCGTGGAATATTTATGTTTTTCGCTTGCCTCGTTTGATGTGTATGGATGTTTTCCTCTAGCTTGTAAATTTATGATTTTTGATCTTATTTCGCATAACCAACTCGATATGTTCGTTGACAGGAAAGTCATAATTTTTAAATTCTGAGAAATGATCTACATGATATCAATTGTGAAACATTGACTATTACTCAGATAGCTTTTTTTATGTAGTTTAAAGACTTTGTGGGTAAACGCTTACTCTGTGGCATTTACGCATAAAGTCCTGTAACTTCACTACCCAAGTCACAAAGTATCGTTGGGGAATTTCTTGGATTCATCCTAATGCCAGGAGCTTCTTATGTGCACCCCAAGGCCTGGAGTTTGCCGTCGTGGTTTAACTCAATCCCAAGTATCTGAGTAACGAACCCTCGGTAGGCATGCTGAAATCGTAAGTTAATCGATTATACCTCGCGGCCGGTTCTGTTTCCGTCGCTGGTCGATAGTTGCCAGTGTCTGGCGGACTAGACTCTAACGGGCTAATAGCTGCGACCTAGATTCCGACGGACGAGATATAAGACAGGTTCCAAGAGATCGGCACCGGCCGTTACCCATCAAAAGGAAGGAAGATGGGCCCACTAGCGATCAACCGGTTTCTTTCCACTGATGTTCGAACTCATGTGAGCAGTTCCTAGTTGGTTCGTAGGAACCGGCTGAATGCTTTGGAGGCTCAGCGACCTTCCCCTAAGTGGAGTCGGCACCAATATTTCTGTAGTTTGCTGCACGCAAAGAATATCCCATGCTGCATACATCATTGTCGAATGAAAGAATGTAATTTCTGAAGGAGCTGTCTCTAGAATCAGCGAGATATCGGAAGAAGATCACTACTACAATAACCGCAAGACACCCCTGTCCTTTCTCTGAACTCCAACATCGTCCGTCAATTTGCAATATCAGAAATTTTGCTTCGCCACTTCAGGCTTCCTTTTACATTCCGCCTTTTTAATACCGAATTTTCTATGCAAGCTGAACAATGCAATTGTTTAATTGCTCCTTTTGCTAGTTTCGAACAACATAAAATATGAATATCTTTTACATTCCTCTTCGACGCATTCCGCATTTTATGCAACACGTAAAAACGGAGTAAATTATATATGTAGACGTGTACACGAGAGTCAAGTGTATTATCTGATAAATGGACCTACCAACTTTATTGCTCCTTCGGTACGTAAATCATATAAATGCGGCGAGCATGTTAATACCAATAACTGTCGCGCTATAAGTAATGAATATGTAAATCGCCCTGTCATGTTTTGATTTGTCAATGGAATTGGTGAAATTTAGACGTTATGGTAATGAAATACAAACAATATCGTTCTACAAGGACTATGAATAAATCCAACACTTCGGCGCCCATATGAGAATTTATAGTTTCTCCCGGCGCTATACTTATTTAGTTCCCCATACATTATGCACGTATGCAAATTATTTATTTCGCTAAACGCGAAACGCTAGGAAGATGGCTTGTAGGTTTTGCAAACATTTACATGTGAACAATTACTAACTTTTGATGTACGTATTAAAGAACACCTGCGATGCTTATAACCCAATGTATCAGTTCTAGTTCAGTATGTTCTCTGTGGGGTTAACACTAAAGCTAGTTTAGCCAAAATATTAGTCATTATAATCTAAACCTTGTTCAGCTGTTGGTTTGTAAGAATAGTATTTATTTTTCTTCTGGGATTTATAAAAAGTGAATGTTGAAATTCAAGTTTCTCGAGCCGCTTAGCGAAATAATAACCTCGTAGTTAGCTCCTTCCTGTTCGAAGGTCAATAATAAGCGAATTATTCCGCTAAAAATTGTCCTATGTGGTCGTTGCCTCCCCGAAAAAAAGCGTAACTTGTGCAAGCATTTCCAGACTTGTTGTGGAAACGTAAACTTGATATTGAACCTTTATTAGTTAGTAATCCATCATACATCTCGCTTAATGACAATCAACGTTATTTTTACGGTCTTTGACGGTACTGACCTCGTCCCCCTTCTCGCAATAAATTTCATTTGGGTGCCTTTTCGGTAGACCACAGCTCCGCTCCAGTCTTGTTTTGACTAATTGCATAGTAAACAATTTACAATGAAAATAAATAAATAAAGATGAAAACATTGCTTATGGAAGCACGTAGTCTTTGAGGAACCGAATTCTTTTCTCGCAAATGAGTTTCATTTGCTATTTTCAGAAGAATAAAGGAAATTCTGCCCTTCATATTATCTGGAGTAGTCGGGGCTACAGACAATTTTCTTTAGGTGACTCAATAGAAAAGAATCTGAAGGTGTTAGGTCGGGAGATCCAGCTGGTCATCTTAAGGGTTAACCTAATCCAATTCAATTGCTTCTATGCGATATCGCCGCATCGCATAATTGTGGCCTGTGTGGTATTACCACATATTGATTCTTGTAAGTGGTACTTCTATCTTCTATTAAACAAATTTACACCATTCTTTCTTGTCAGTAGCTAAAATCTCTGCGGCCTCTCTATTTTTATTAAGCAATAGAAAGCTGAATTAGAACTCGCCACCAAGGGTTAAATGGGACGCAGCTGTGTTCCATATAACTCTTGGCCTACCTCTTCTTCGCTATGGTGTGGTTTTTGCTTCAGGCCACCGTCACTTGTCAACTCTGCTTATAATATGTAATGTTTATATGAATCCCTAAATCATTCCCATCAAGCGAACTAAGATTCCTTAACTTACAATTAGTTGGGAAATCACACTTCCGTTCATACAATAATCGCTTGCGCAACAACCAAAAAGGTTCTAGACCCGAATAAATTGGAAAACCATGATTTAGTTTTTGGGTTCAAGAGCAAAAAGAAGAAAGTTATTTATAAAATGCATGTTTTTTCCCACGAATCGACGTTTTCATCCGACAGAATATTGGCTGAGATTGTCAGTAATGGACTAATTGATTATCTCCATTTTACGATAGAAACACGCGACCAATAAAGCTATTGTTTGATTTGTTGCAGAAGTTTTAATCTGGAACCAATGTATTAACACAATTTATTTCGTTTTCACAAGAATCACAGCGTAATCTGTTTAATATCTGCTGTAAAACGATATTTCGTTAGCAAACTTACAACGTAAAAGATCCTAACCTACAAAGACTACCTTTTGAGGCATACACGCGTACGTGCGTGTATTATGACCCACATTATACGCTAATTAAATATCAAATATTTATCGACAGCTTATAGCGAATATAAGAAATTGTTTGTCAATCTGATTTCGTCCGTATCTCTAATATAAACACAATAAATTTTTTCGTGCTCCACGCAACGTCCGAGGGATATTTTCGTCATTTAAGTCTAGAGTTACCGGCAAAATCTTACACCCTGAACATAATAAATAAGATCGAATGTCCGTGCTCTCCTCGTGGTAACGTTTTAGACGAGATCCGAAAACCTCAACATCTGGCGTACGGCAACTTTTGATATTTACTGGGAACCATTCTTTTTAAGTTTTATGTGTGTGTCTTCTTTTAAGAAGTTCTTCTCTGTAGCCATACACACACGTATGTACATCTATAATGTACTATTCATACTACACGTCTGGGCGCATGTGTTTGTACATACAAGTGAATACGCATAATGTTATATAGATGTATGTATGCACTATGTAACACATTCACATGATTACGACGGCGCGGCGTTTGGGAGGAGAAAACGAACTCGATATATTTTGACGTGTGTTCAGTGTATACATGCAGCATACTATCTTACTATGACTATATATTTTGATATTTTCGAACGGTTGTGCTATCTTGTTATTGCATTTTGCAAATCATTGCGTATTGTAAACGGCGGAGGAAAGAAGACAAACGAAACGTAATTACCGCAATTTCGTAATAAATAAGAAGTGGCGTCGAAAGCCGCAGCTGATGATTGATTGAAGACATTTAGTGAAACCAAGTATCATAAAAAATTCAACAACGGACCTAGATAATACGCTGCTTCAAGCTGTTTAAGAGAACCGCATTTCGTGAAATCAAGGCTCAATCGAAGGAAACTATTCTTTTTCAATTTCATTGCCGTCATCCCCTTTGAAACCAATCAAAATATTTTCTTCCCTTCTAATAGAAAAGCCTCTGTGTTGCTGTAAAAGCAACATTTTTTCACCGTAAGAAACGACATAGAAGGTCTACTTATAAATAATTTGAAATAGTTGGGGTGTGAGCTCTTTCACGATTTTTACCCCAATCTAGTTACGTACAAGATAATCTTCAAATACTTCGATCAACGATACAAGACACTATTCTGCAGCAATTTCCAGAAATTCACATTTAGACCTTGCAATCCAGCGATAGAGCATATTGGTCAAAACTTAAACCGTATCTATCTTCCTTAAAAGTAAACATTGAATCCTACTATAAAGCTGATTTTATTTATAAACGGACTACCCAATATTACATTATTTTGGTATTGAAACACATGCGATAATAATGCTATAAATAGTTTTATAATTTAGAATTAAATTTAACAAAAAGCTGTGGCTACCGTCAACTCTTAAGCCTGGTCCAAACCCGTACTATAAAATTTTAGATTGCAACGTATTCCTTGTACCACACCATTTTAAAGCACCTTTGCTGAATTCAAACACCCGTTTGAATTCAGCAATTGAAGTAGTTCAACAAACAGAAGATGTGCTTCTTCCTGACTATGGTCCTGTGTTTGAGTCCTACCAGGAACGTTGGCAGCTTTTCCAGTTGATCCGGTAAAATCTCATGTCACCGTTCGCATGTAATAATTAACTACGCTTTAAGCTTTACGGCGAAGAGAAGACGTGGCAGTAACAAAAAAGCACAGACCACTTTACATTAAAGGACGTGACGGTGGTTATAAGGAGCTTAATAGACAATGAAGACCGTTTTGCCATTCACTACACCCAATTCTTTGTGAAGTTCATCGTTTTAAAAGAAAGAATCACGATGTATCATGCAGATTGAAATGTTAATGTTGGGATTGTTAGAGCTCAAAGAGTTTAAGGGGGGGAGTAAGAGAGAATTAAAAGTTACTGCATTCAATCGTTGCTTTTGTAATTGTGGGTGAGATAATAGAGACCGAAAAATCATTATTTGAAGAAGCAATCGCCCAGAAGAAGTAACCTTACCTTAGATTATAAAAATGTCATTTGTGAGCCTCTCGTTAACTCTGCTGCTGCCTCTCACATCAAATTGTGATTGACGAGAAACTTCGCAAGGGCGATGATCGAAGATGGTTTCCTTAGTTTAAAAAACAATTTTTCCAGAATAAGCGAAGCTAGAATAAGAGACAGAATAATTGTGAGGCGCAAAATCAAGAATGGCACCTTCGGCAATACATTAGATAAAAGAGCCGGGCCTATTTGGCAATCCTTCAAAACTGTTGTAATAAACTTAGAACTTACAAATAAAATGTTGAAAACCATAAACAGCCGGTTATTACAAAAATTTAGGAGCAAAAATGTCCATCAAAGTTAATTTTCTCGATTCATCGGTATCTTTTTGCAGATAACTTTGATGATATGAGGGACGAACACGGTTAGGCAAATTCGGAATTAACAGAAGAAGTTTCGTATTAATCACCTCCTTTAATTCAGGTAACATTCAAAAGAGTTTAGTTATATCAAATAGATGTCAATATAAATTCCTAAAGTATAATTAATCTACAGAAAATCAATTATTGTTTGCATCTGCAAGTATTAAGAATTTACTTAATGAGCAATATTTGGACTGTTAGAACATCTTTCTTCTAAACGGTTATCATTTGCCGAAACATCCTCGTAGACTAGTATCTTTTATTTTTGGTGATTAGTTACGCCATCTTCGAGTGTATGCAATCTCAACGAAATGTATAATCTACTCGTGTTATCTCAAATGAAGTATTTATGTAAAAACTAACGGTTTCTTTCGATAATTGAATATCACATAATCTCGTATTCCGGTGTTTATAAATGGCGCAAATTGGCCATTAGCTGGATTATGTGATTAAATAGGAACGCTATCAGATTTACGATGTCTTTTTTATGCTCACTGGGAGGAAATTCGTCATAGCAAACACATTCATTATACTGTACGTAACAACAACATCTAGAGCAAACTTAGAAACGTTGCCGTTAACTTATTTACCAATTTAATAATTCCACATTTCCATCTATTCACTGTAGGCATCTCCGATCTCCGTTAGTAAAAGATAAGATAGGAAGCTAAAATACTAAGCGAAGCAGAAAGCAGAAATATAACGCGTGCAGCTAATTCGCAATTTTAAAGAAACTACAGTAATAAGTGCTAATGAAACGAACGTTTTTACTTCACCGTTTAATTGAAGGAATAGATGGATGAATGTCAAGGACATACTGACTTTACGAGCTCGCTTTTTCTATTATTCCGTAGCAATAATAACTACATCTACGTTACCAGTCATTGGTCAAGTTTGACCAAATGGAAAACGTTCGGAATTTAAAAAGGCATATAAATTTACTAGAATGGAAAATACCAATAACATTAATTTTCGTTCATCCTTCGGTAGAGCTCAGAACATGGCTCCATTCCTCATCGAGCGCGATCCAAGTGCTTAGAAGTAGGACCGGTTATTCGCATCCTCCTATTAATTTCATTTTAATAACTCGACAGGATTGAGGTTGGAACTCCGCGATGGTCAGATTATAATTTGCAAAACACTGGTTTGATTCTGGCAACCCAAATAATTTTTTAATTCGGGCAGCAAGTTTAGCATCGTTGTCCTGATATTTTTAGATCTCCTACTTGAGGGTTCTTATTCAGATAGAAACTGCAAACGTGGCACTTTACATAAGGAGGATTACATCGTTACTTAAGTTCTTGCTTTTTCTTGTGTATTGCTACGTAAATGTAATTTTCTTGTTTTTAGATCCAACACCAGCTTCCTTCTACTGCAAACCTAGCAGGACAGATTATTTTGTATGGCAACTTTAACTTTGTAACATGTATTATTGCTAATCCCTTCAATTCAATCACTTCCGCCGATTTCTCATGTAATTTTAGCCTTATTGGCCGTATATTTTCTTTCCTATTTATATCTTTTTGATGTAGATCACGTTACATTCATATTTAGTTCATCATTCTATACTGTCACGTATTATGTATTCCCTAGAGCTGGGTGCACACGTGCTGCTATCAGTCGCACACGACCATTACTTAACATATGCCATTTTTTTCTTCTATCAATCTGAAGGTAGAAGATCCTGGAGTGGAATTAAGGTTTATCAAATGCCACCCTCTATTCTAACACACACAAGAGCATTTTGTTACAATACGTCTATGAAGGTCGCAATGATCAAAGGCAAAACACGAGTCTGTCTAGTCTCTGCTAATTTCGTGAGGCGCACGGAAAGCGTACTCGTTTCCGCAGGCTTAGTGCCAAGTAATCCTTGGTATAATCTCTAGTTTCCGCGTTTCTTCAAACATGATGCATCTTAGCGGTACGTCGGGACGAACCAGCGATTCTAAGCATTTCTACTCATATTTAAGCAAAATTTTCAGAAAAGAGCAAAAATAACCTTGCTATATATCGTATACAATACATCAAACACTTTAACTGGTTTTCACAATTAAAGCGATTATCATGCGCAACATCACTAACTATGGTAAACTGACAAAAGATTCAATGCTGAATATTCTTATTTTTTTTAATGTTTAGGATGCAATTTAATAATTCTGTACTGAGGTTCGTATCTTTTAATTGGTATAACACCGCGAATATAACCAACTATATTTTGGTATTATACGCATTCATATGAGTTCGTACCAAAGCGTAATTCTGTCAGCGAGTATTGAGTAATAATTCCCATAAGCACGTACGAAAAGACAAACAATAAATGCTAAGAACTTTCGTTACTCCACTAACGACGACCAAAAGAAGAAAACAGGAATAACAGCAGAGCGAAGCTTATAAAAGTTAACGAACCAGCTACACACACCCAATTAAATTTATAAACAAAATGTCAGCGCGGTAAAATGTTACCGTCAATAAAACGTATACCTACACATACGAGCGTACACTGCACACTTTGAAGAGTGTTAGTGTTTCTAGTGTTGTGCTGTTCGCTCAATGATAACAAGTCGTCCTGGATGACAACAAATCTTGATATTTTTCCAACGGCAACTGCGAGGTCCGTATAGCACGAGAGCGGAACGGCGATGTGACGTCTCGACCGACTAAAAACAGTTCTGTATCGGTCCTTCTTCTTGCGGAGAAGTTTAAAACACCTGAGCTATATTTATTTAAGACAGTTTTCCCATGTTTACAACGTTCAGCGTAAAGTTTACATGAATGCGCGGTCTACGAGTGCACATCCACTCCGGGAATATTTTAAACGAGATGAGCGCCTTAAATAAGGCTATTTGTTTTGGTACTTACGGAACTAGTGTCCGTCTCCTGCACGTGAGAATATCACATCTACCGGGAAAAGTATACATGGATGCGTACATCAAACATGTTCTCGGCAAAATAATTGGAAACAACATGTTTCCGTGATTCTAGAACTTTTGATATAAATTTATTACGTATGCATATGATCTACGCGAACATGTTAAAGCCCTCGTGACTTATGTTTTATGAACATAATTTATTGTGTTAAAATTATATTGAGGCGGGTTTGGATATAACTGGCACTAAGATCAAATAATTCTAGGTTTCATGCTCCTCAACAGTTTCTTTTGTATTGTTTGCACTTTATTCATTTGTTTTCTTGAATGACGCGAATATCGCCGACAAGTTAGTTTTCACTGAAGGGGCTTACTCGGTATGTGCAGTATATTGTTGCTATGTTCAATTGCATGTAGCTTAGATCTGGCGAACTTTAAAGTAAATAAATAGAGTATGAAAAACGTTCACAATGTGGAACTTCTCTACGGTTAGTATCTTCTGATCCTTTTGAGCAACATCTTTTTTAAAGGTTAATCTGCAGAATAACGGTACGCTGTGAATTGAAACGTATATTGAGAATTATTGCCGCTTGCTACAGAAAAAAATCTGCTCAGTCCTCAAGTACCTTGTTACCAATTGATCTTCTAAGTAAATCATTCATAATATATACTGTCCGAACTGAAATAGCCCGGATTAATTTTAAACTAATACCACTGCTATAAATTCGAGACGATTTCGAAATTACCGCATTAGTTTTATCACCCGACTTAATTTCGATTTATGTATTTCTAACCGACACGGACAGATTTACGAGCAACATTCGAATGGTGTCACTTAGTGTCAGAAGGTTAGAAGCAGCGCGCTGCATTCTGCAGTTTATTGTAGTAAATTTCACCAAGCTAGTACATAAATCAAATTAAATCTAGCTTAGCGGTAATTTGTTGCATTTATTTATCCGTGCACACCCTTCGGCTCTACGGTTGGTCGCGACAGAGACGTACGTACTTCGATTTTCCAATGCGAAGAAAGACGGACTTAGTACGACGGAAACCACTTTTAATGAGTTCAGATTGGATTATATTCTGGGCGTTCGCGTTTGGTAAAGTATACGTGTATATGTCGAAGCAAGTTCGGATACGTTATTGACTTAAAAGGTGTAAGGCAGGATGGAAGGAACCTAGAAATTTAGAAGTTTAAGATGAAGTTCGTTGAGTGAATATCAGCATGTATATTGAACGAGAGATTGAAGAAATATCATTGTAAATTAGAGTGTAAAATAATTATGTCGACCACGTCTTTATTATGGAATTTTATCACGTTCATTAATAAGGTACAAGAAAATAGAGCGAGAGTCTATTTTAGAGTATTTCCGGTTAAATCGGAAGTAGAATAACAACAAGAAATTTGAAATTAGATGCACTGTTTTTACATTACACTTACCTGCAAAGTTATCGTTTCCGTCTTATCGCTTCCATATTTTATCCCAAACCCTGTATATTATAGCATTTTTGGAATTCTAATAATCCATCAGAAATACTTAGGATGAGAGGTGGGCGGTTGAAGTCAATGAGCGCAGGTAAGTCGACGATCTCAATAAATTTTTGACATCGCTGTATAATCTGTACATTGTACATCTTCATATACCTATCGTATGAGTAATAAAGAGCGAACGACCGCGCGAAACTTCTTTTATTTCGCATTCGCCGCTCTTCTACTTCACGGCATCGTTCCTCCTCATCGTCTTCTTGTTCCTCTGTTCTGTCTCGGCGAGCCTCTTGCCCCCACGTCGACGATCCAAATCGAAATAGCCGAATTGTTGTAAACAGTTCGTTTAAGGTAAGTATTTTGGGGTTTTATGCCTCATAAATGTTGATTTACAAGTTGTTTAACGACAATTTTTGGTATTGCATTCGGCGAACGGTCGACGAGGAAGGCTCTTTTCTTCGTGATGGAAATGCGATTCCGGTTAATTTTGGAACGCGTCAAAACACCGAAGCGATTATATCAATTCGTTTTAACACACGTCCATTAAATTTGAACAAAATGAAAGCTAATAACGGACACGAATAAATTTCAATCATAAAATATTTACTCGGACATGATTATAGGTTTTATGGCACGGATATGTGTAAAGGAGGCATGTATGTGTACACTATTCAATTCACTTCTTTGTATGTAAGCGCATATCTTAGTCATTGGTGTACTGGTTATAAATTAAAAAAATATTCTACGAGATCACAGTGAAAGGCTTAAGATTATTAATGTACTCTGATGGTTTGGTCCTATGTGCTCACTCACCGGTAGATGGGAATAAGAAATTTGAGGGATTAAAACATTAAAAAAAAATACTTAAAAAACAAAGGTGGTAGTTTTCCACAGGGGTAGAAAAGGTAAGATGTTGGCACTATTTATTTTAATAAACACCCGCTCGACAACGTCCAGACAATTAGTTATCTTAGCGTATCCTTTGAAAATGGTGGTATCTTCAATCAAGCTTATAACAGTTTTACACAGAAAGCTTCCGTCATATTTGCCAAAATATGAGATATACTATGCAGGTCCAAATCTGACAGCTTCGACGCCAAAGTAAGATTGTATGACAGCACGGCTTGTTCAACTCTTTTGTATGCCTTTGAAATATAGTCCTTAAAACATTTGAATTCGTTAGGAATAGTGCAAGTAGGTTTTTTCAAAAGAATGTCCCACTGGCCAAGCCAATATGCCAGAATATATAGTACGACTGGAAACAGGATAAGTCCACATCAAGGTAGAAGTGCTCAAAAGAAAATGCAATTGGTGGGAAAAAATTCTTGAGATGCACGATGGCCGTCTCTCTAAACAATGTTTTAATGGGCTAATACAACTTAATCAACAAACAATAGATTTACAGATCTTAATGTCGTCAGCATATGCAAGTACAGAACAAATTAATTTCAGACGTTCCGAAGGAAGAATGCTATAACCGATATAGAACATTGGGTAACAAAGTATTTGCCTGCACTTTGTTACTAGTATTGTAGAGAATTATGCGTTAACAAGTATACCTGTACCTTTTACTAGCCACATCCACAATAATAAGATTACAAGAAAAAATAATCTCAAAATAATTGCTAACTTAACAAAAATAAGAAGCAATTTAGTTAAAATCAGTCTATTACCGAATTTGAAGACCCTTATTGACGTTGGTGACGTTGAAAGAGCAAAACAATCAATAGGAAATAATATAGTTATCTTCACAGAACCAAGTTCCTTTCTTCGCGTCCAAGGATGAAATAGTGCATAGCGGCACAAAGTTAACTTTGAAAAATCGTGAAAAGGTTGCTGATCATGAAATATTTCTAACAACGAATCATCAAAGAAGTGATAATAAATCGAGAAGGTTAGGATCAGATATGTGAACAGGAAATGCCATTGAGAGAGAGGAGGAGGATGTCACGTAGCAATTCCTGAAAAAGGTGGTGATGTAAACACCGAAACGTCGAAACTAACAATCACCATACGAATAAAACCACCTGAGAAGAGTGGTGTACACTGCATGGCAAATAATATAGAATAAATTCATTAAATTCGAAGCAATTTGTGCTTCGAAGAAATGTTCATTTTTGTTATTAGAAATGTTTATATTTCCCACTCTTTAAATGGCTGCTATTCGAAAATGTTGTGATATGTGATACATCAAAATGTTTATAGTTGATCTATTAAAGTAAAGAAAGCCGGCAGTTGGAATTCAAAAGAGGTATTGATGATGTTATTCCTTGAAAACCGCAAGCGGAGGAACTTAAAGCCATTGTAACATATATTCGTTCGTTTGAACATGACTTCAGGCGATTAAGAGCATTAGGATTAGCTCTAAAATTAACAAAAATATAACAAAACAAGCAGTGATGTGGTGTACAGACAATTGGCGCCCCATTAGCTTAACTCAACGGCAAGGTTCAAAAGTCTATGATTAATGCTTAAGGTATTGGTATTCACGAAAGTTATTATGATAACGATCAATTCCAATTCTGATAACGCAAATTTAAAATTTCTTAAAAGAAAATGCATAAATTCTTGGACAATACGCTAATATTGTTTTAGGAAGTAGTAAGTAAGTTTTTCTATTAGCTGCGTATTTCCAGTTAATTCGTTACATTCTAACGAAACCGTATGCTTGCCGTTAATCAGTAATATTTCTAGGATTTTCGCCGAGTAACATCTGCAATTTTTGTTTAATATGAAACATGTTGGAATATGTCAAATTCTCGAAAAATTCATGTACGTTTCAGTTTTAAAAATACTTATTTACACGCATACGAAAGGTAGGTGCAATGCCTCGTAATTTCCTTGAAACTGTTCTTCTACGCTATCCAATTCCTATGCTGACGTGCCAAAATAATACTTTGAACTCGACGAAATATAAAATGCTGTCATTGTGATTGCCAGATTTGATGTTAAATGTGTAATTGACAGGAATGTTTTACTGTAAAATATTTTACCTGGCGGATGTTTAAAAGCCGATAACCTCCAACGCACTCATACTTTAGGAGCCATAACAAGGAAATTTGATTCTACAAAACGAACTAGAATGGTTTGAGAGGTCCATATTGGCAAGGAATAAGTTATAATAAATCTGCTAAAGTTAAATAATACCAATTTTCCACATTAAAAAAATATAAATAAAACCGTTTCGCTAGTTCCACAGAGTTTGCATACTCATTATCTGTAAAAAGGAAATACTGATATTGACCGACATTTAGAGTTTTGGGATAGAATGATGCAATGTAGGCGAACATCTTGCAATTAAACTTTTTGTTTAAATGGTTTAAACAGCCGTAATTTAAGATATTGATCAAATGAGAATCCTCACTGGATTCATAAATCCCAAAACATCCGCAAAAGTTGAACGCTACAATTATACGGATCCCGTATTTTATTTCAAATTATTTCAACCTTGAGCTCAGCAAAATGAAAATTAAAAATAAATATCTACATTATCCATTATATAATCCAATAAAAGAACTCTTACGTAAATAAAACATAGATCAGAATCTTGTCTTTATCGAATAATCTTAGCAATGATGTAATTAATTATAACGTTGAAATCCCCTATTTGTTCTTCTAAAAAACGTTTATGTAAGTTACACATTTTTTAAGGTGCCAGCGGAAACAAAATTAAACAACCAGCAAATACATCTTAAACCATTGTTTTTTCTCAAGCAATTCAATGACAACTTTTTCGTATCTTATCTCGGTCAGATGAGAATTAACACCATAACGTTGCTGTAATACATACTGCAACATTGCTTTTTTTAGATCTTCAAGTTTAAAAGAAACGCACAATTTATGAAAAAAATATATTCACAACAGTCCATTCTCCGCTTGTCATTAGTCATCGCTAGGTGAAAAGCCACGTTGAGTGCATATTCGTCAACCATAAATTAACATACAAGCTCCTAACGGAGTTTCTAGGTATTGTATTTTATGGTAAAATATAACAAGAGCACTGTATTAAAGTATTTCCGTGATTGTGTATTTTTGTCCAATTATAGGGACTTTATTATCCTAAAAGTCTAAAATCTCACAACTTTCAATTAAAACAATTTCTACGTTTTTGATCATCATTGATAAAGTTAGCACCAAGTATGATGCCCATTTGGAGTTAACTGTTGACGAAGTTTCCGAGTATTAAAGAAAAAATAGATGGTGTTATTATTTCAACACGAATCACCTGAATTCTATTTAAGCAAGGGCTCGGACGGGAAAGATCCACTGATGTAAGTAAGCGAAGAGGGAGAAGGAGGTTGAAGGAAATCAACTTGAAAACTGATCAGCGATTGGCCCTAAGCTTCTCCGACATCATCGGATACGCCGTCCTAAATTTGGTCGAATTCATCGAAACTGGTCTTTACAGCAATAGAGTCACGTTTTATCTACAAACGAACCAAAAATTTGTTTGTTTGGTGTTGATAGTCGGTATCGTGTATGAAAGAAACCAATAGAGTGTTATGCTCAATGTAACTTTTCCTATCGTTT
This sequence comes from Marronus borbonicus, assembly GCA_902655005.2. Taxonomy (NCBI): domain Eukaryota; kingdom Metazoa; phylum Arthropoda; class Insecta; order Coleoptera; family Scarabaeidae; genus Marronus; species Marronus borbonicus. The sequence goes on along the minus strand of LR737394.1, from coordinate 6,552,669 downwards.
CCTTTTTAAGCCCGTATAGAATCAGTTGCATCGATAGAGTCTCTATTCCAGACGAATACGTAGAAGACATTCTAGAGCAACCTTTTGTACCTTGTTGCCCATTCAATGGCGATCGATTTATTCTGATACATGATATTGTCCATCCCCATGTAGCAAGAACAGTTACTGACTGCCTTTAAGAGGTGCAAATAATTGAATTGCCTCCCGTTAATCCAGATCTGAATCCGATCGAGCACATTGGGCATGATCTTAAGCAACACGCTGAGGCACGAAATCCCCTCCATCCAAGGCTCGAGAGCTTAAAATTGCACTAACAGTAGTATGGGAAGCTATGCCTCAATTATAAGAGGTTCGAATGGAAGAATGCAGGCAGTAATAAGAGCAAATGGAGGAACACATTTTACCGAAGTACCCGAATAATGTGTTTTCATTTGCTAATATTCATTCAATTATTTTGCTCAATTTCTAGTCGCTGTAGTTTAACTTTAACACATTTGTTAATAATCTTACATTTTTATGTTCTTTCAGAAATGCTCAAAATTTAATTATTTAGTTGTATCGGTTTTTGCTCGGCAGTGTATAAACATTTATACTCGGCCTTCCAGATTTTAAGCCCAAGTAATAAATTTATCTGTTTTCATTAAATTTGTCGGTTATACCTTAGAAAAATTTATTGGCGCCACAAATTTAAGCTGTACGCACGCACCATAATCTACAATCGCCTTTCAAGATTACCGTACTACTATTAAGGCTTAAGAGAGTCATCGAAGTGCGCTACGACGAAAGTAAAACGTGTGTGGCCAACGCCCGAAATACCAGTTTTCTAAGAACCGCGGACACATATTAGTTTATCTTATTTCATGCACGTTTTTTTGGCTTGGCAGGACGCCACCGCAACGGAAGTAACTGAACAACGGTCGGCACCTTTGAGTTTCAAGGTCACCCGTTTCTCTGCACCTAGTAAAAGTTTTACGTGTTTACCTAGAAAAGCGATGCAATTCTGCAGTCGTCGAGCGGCCGCGACTAGTGACGGCACAACGGCGACAACAATAATATTGTCGTGCATTTCCTTTTCGTCCGCTTTCTTTGGAGTTTTCTCGCTATTCGTTCTTTTATCATCCTTTTTTCGCGTTCGCCTTGTGCTCTATTTCGTTTTTTTGAGACTCTTTATTTAATTACCTTTATTCCTTTGCAGCAGCCCACTAAACGATGTTTAGTTATTAATATAACACTTTCCACGAATAATATTTTCTCTGAATTTCATTTTTTTTTAATTATTATTTACAGAGATGTGTTTTCCTAAAATTTGGACGTCTACATTGATGTTACCAGAGATAATATCCTATTTTTTACGTCTAGATTACTTAGTCCTATATTCAATTTTAAACACGGGAATTGTTGGAACGTTGATGCATGTAATCACTACGGTATGCTCCGCCATGAGATCGAAGGAATTAACAACTTCCGACTTTCTGAAGGGTGTGCTAACTTCTATTATTTTCTAGTAGAACGTATAGAACATAGGATTGTATATTACATTAACCTCAAAAATGAAATAGAAAAAAATAGCATCATCACCTAGCATGCTTAGCAAAGTGCTCAGCGGTTGAGTGTCAGCATTCACAGCTCTCTATCGTTCAGAAACAGTTAGTACGTTATCAACTTAACCGGTAGCTGCTTCTAAACGTGCACAAACTAATGAACCAATTTTTTTATTTTCGTTACGTTAAAGATTTTTTTCAAAAAGGTACATTTAACAACAAAACGTCGAAGACATTTATACTACGCACCTTGCTCCATATGATCACAGGCCAAGTGAGAAAAACTGCATTTGGTAGTCATTGTTGGAATTGGTTGGAAACCACAGCAAAAGCCCTTTTATATACGAATTTCAATAGCATTTTCATAAGCAAAAAATATAATGCTAAGATAGCTTAGCTTCCTGATGGTATTGGTGCCATAATTCACGGCAAACGCAACAGAAGGAGAGAAAAAAATTACACTAACACACGGACATGTTTCTGCCTACCCGGCGTCATCAGTGTGGTTTCGAGAGTATTTTTTATCTCTACTTTCAATCGCTGTTGCCTCACAGTTAATGCCACAACTTTCAAAACGACAAACTCGATATTTCTTGGCGCCCTCTAATGCCAAAGAGACGCATGCCTGCCGTTCAGGAAGCAGCTCTCCTTTTGTTGCGTTTGCCGTGGATTATTCCATCAATATCATGAGGAAGCTAAGCTATCTTAGCATTATACTTTTTGGTTATTCTTTCGAGGCATTTTCTGATGTGTTCTGTTTATATATAGCATTTCCATATTCTAATAGGGCTCCTTCGACAACCTTATGACACCTGTATGCCAGCCAAGCTACAGGAACTGTATTTAATTACAAATATTTGATCGGTTTGCCAAGTTTTATTTATTTGATTAGCCTTAACACAAAAAGCGTAAGCTTTGGTACTAAGTAGTATCTGGATTGGTGTGCATTAAATACATTACAGCAACAACATAACTGAGGTCGACTGATTTTTTAACGTTCTTCCAAGCATATAAGCAATGTTTTTCTAAATCATCAATCAACTAGCTTACCTACAGGTACCAGAAGTAAGCAGAACTTAATCCCGATTTTATCTACTGAAATGTTAAAAAGAATACGCTATTATAATCGATATGATTAGCGTTATTTAGCCACATGCACTGAAGCACGATCAAGTATAATTTGCTGACGGTGCAGTGTCTTATATAGTCGAGGGTTCTCCTTTTATACACTTTGTTTGCCGCAGGCGGTGAAACGTGAACATATTCCATTTCAGTCTCAAATTTCCAATTTTAAATTAATTTTATACATTTAACTAGGAATGCATACATTTCAAGGTTGCAGATACGCAATGATGACACTTCGCTGTGACATTGGGCGGCAAATCCAAGTATATGTATTACAGTTTGGAAGAAAAATTCATAATCACAAGTCGCTTATATAAATTAAATTATGTAATTTAATTTTGGTAGATTTGGTAGGTTCGAAAATTACCAAATGCTGCCGATAACATATGGGCTTCTAACAATCGTGAACCTTGGTACTAGCTGCTATGGAAGACAGTCGCGTTTAAAAATGGATATTCCAAAGTAAATTTATGAGTATAGTGGTTAAAAACCGTTTAAAAAAAAATCAAAAGGTTGGTATTTCTGCAAAGTACCAATAATCCATAGAACTTTGTCTTTGTTAGTATTTTAATTATTAAACTGCCGGAAGGGTACCAAGTTGATACTTTGGTACTCATGATAAGTCTGCAAAACGAAGATTCATTGTTCCTATTGAGGTTCCAAGTTTTACATTGCACTAGAAAACATTCTCCTAAAGGCTCGTCGGGTATTTTTCAAATTGGGCAGCATATCTTCAAAAACGTTTATAACTGAAAAGTGTCCAAGTTGGACTATACTAAACATACTAAATTACACGCTTGAAGAATAGATAATAGTAGACGTGAAATATAATAATTTACTACACTATTCATTCATAGGCATAGACTCTTTGTTTAGAAAAAAATACCAATTAATGTTAACTTGCAGAGAATAAAGAATGTCAGTATATTATACAGAAACAATAGAAAAAGCAGTATTTAGAATCGTATTTGAATTAATAACCAATAACCATTTGGAAATAAAGAAAAGGAGAATTGACCCAAATAAAACCCAAAGAGGAGCTGAAGAGGGTGCTGCTGCTTACGCCTGTAAGTAAATTTTATTACATTTTGTAAGTAGATTCTTAAAAAGTAAAAGGCTTTGTGATTTTTTTGATTTCATATGATTATTTAAACTTATAGCTCAATATATTAAAAGGTACAAAACAATCTTTTGAATTATGCCCTTCGAAATGCATAAACTGGTTGATTATTGCTTCACCACAAATCAAACATCAAACAATAACATCTTTCGTGGAAAATCAGTAGCAGCAGATACAAATTGCGTGTGTACCTTTCATTGCACTTCTATATTTCTGCTTGGTGGCTTCTAATGTTTTAAGTGCCTTCGTTTTATTATATCTTCCGGAATTATTTTTCTATATTTAACTTTAAAGTAACCATTCACTTCATCGCAGGCTCTATTTTGCAGCGCTTTCCAAGGATTTTTTAGTTTTCCATTCGGAAAATGATAAAGCCGTTAAATAAAAACATTGCAAACAGTACAAGGGAAGTACACGATAAACGTCCATCGTTCTTTTTATAAAGCCTAACGTATGATACCAATTTTCGGGCGTCAACAACCCGCAATACAATAATCATAATCATGAAGTTAGACGCATTCAATGTTAGACGCTCATGTTGTCCAAACAAGATCGTAACTTGCGCGTAACAGCTTCGCCACCGTCAATGTTTCGCGATATTTTCCATTTTTATCTTTCAAAATAGAGGATGACTAAACATCGCGATTATTATAATCGTACACTTTTATCGGTTACCATACAGCGCTGTTACGCATTTATGTACACCAATAGTACAACTATACGATTGCCTCATTTCCTTTTTTCAAATTCAGAGTTTGTTGACCTGCGAATTCTAGAAATGATTATTCGATATGCATGTGGTCGTGTGCTAAGCGGCAGATATTTAATGATTCATCAAATTAGCGAAGCCGTTTGAAAAGTAAATTGGTCCTGTAAACTACACCGACATTAACCTTGTATCTATTTAAAGCAAGTTTAACCTCTTAATATACATGCATAGCGAGGATTGTAAAAATACATGTCTTCTTTAAAATTCTTCGAAATTCGTTTGTTTGGGTGTACTAAATTCCTTTCTCTGCACACATCTGTCATAGGCAAAACATATTCAATGTCATCCGTTGAAGAGTGTATTAACTCGCATAAATTTGTATTAGTTATGAACCTAATCACGTAGAATTTCAGACGAATCCTGTTGGAACTTGTCTAAGTATCATTGTGTATTATGGTCTAGGTGTTGACATTTTCTTAAGAATACAGGAGCGTATTTGGGTAACAATGTTAATAATTAATTAGCAATTCGTGTTTTAGAATTATTTTCTATACTTTCGGAATGGTGGAATTACTTAAAATATGTTTCCAGCTAGTGATGTAACTGATAGAGAAAAACAATTTTAACTCACAGCATAAATTCGATGGCTTTGGTAATTTCTTTAGTCATCAAAAACATTCATCGTACCTATTCTTTAATGCTATGGAATTAACAATGATTGCTGAGGTGCAGATTAGCAGGACATAGAGATCCTTCAATAATATGGAAACTAGCATCTTAAATGGCAGCTAAGCAAATGAAAATCAATTCCATTTGGATACGCCATTATTTAGTGAAACACATCAGTAACTTTCCGCAAAAGGAAAGCATATGATAGCAATAACATTATAATCATTACGCCATCGTTCCGTGCTTTATATTTTTCATTGTTTCTCGTTTATGTTAATTTCGCAAAATTTTCATTTTGCCATTAAATTTCCTGTAGTAATGCGCTTTTCTTACAGAAATACTTTATTACAGCATTTTAGACAAACAAGTTATAAAGGGCACCACCTCCAGTGCTAAAATAATGAACAATTTCTCTAAAGCATATCCAAGCGTTCATATTATCAATCTTTGATCGTATTCGTCCACTGTTTTCTCAAAAAATGTGCCATCTGCGTATGTTGGCGTGACAATAGACAGATTTTTGCAGCTGCTAAACTTAAACTCTTCTACCTACTCAATAGTTGCTAAATATTTAATATGGTATTTCAAGGAGTTGCTAAATGCTTGGAGAAAAAGAATATCTCTTGCAAATTTTCACGAAGATAACACGCTTGATAAAAGGCAACGTTTAGCGAAATGAGTGTACTTTCATCTCTATAACCGCAGTAACACTATGTTACACTCTAAAGAAATGGTTTATAGCGATTGGTGTAGAGATAGTGTTTACAAGTTATTTTTGGCAATCTAAGCGAAAATATTAGCTGTTGTTGCAAAATTATTTCTTTTTGTCAGGACAAATGAAGCAGTCATGTATTATGCGATTATTTCCTTTCGATGAACGTGCGTTAACCCAAATAATTCGATTCTTAGTTGGCTATGTACCTTTTATTATTACTATTGTTATTATTCTGTTTTTCGCTCTGTAATTAATTAATGTGATTTGCTTGCATGTGGCTGATTCTGAACACTTTGGCTATATTTAAATTTTTTTGTTATATACCTTTTCTGTTTAATTTTACTTTATTTAGAATGGCGATGGATTATTCCATAAATAGAACGGGAGAAAGCTGGGATGGTGTGACAGCTTTAATTATCATTTAAGAACCTGTGTATTGTTGAATTTTGGAGGACGCGTTCGTCCGTTGTTATAGTATTATTGCTACAAAGCATGGTTAATGCACTTTTCAAAGATACAAAATCTGTCGATTCTTTCAGAAAACATATTGAGCATTATGGACTGAAGGCGTAGAATGTCCCCCTATTTCAAGAAACAATGGACTTCATAGACGCTATAGACGCTCGTATTCGTCGCGTACTAATTTTGCTTATCATCAAAATGGCCTTTCCTGGCTTATAAATTTTCAATGTACTCTGGTCAACCGCACTGAAGAAGGTATCATTCTTGCATGTGCAGTGTTTGTTCAATAAATAATCACACACAAACTGACGTTCCTCAAAATTGGCATTAACAAAGGAACGCATTCTGTTTCCTATTAGTCCGTAGTTTTTCCTAAAGGATATTGCAGTAGGGACGTTGCTGATGCTGTCTACAATGTAATGCAGACGAATGAAGTACTTTCTCTATTAAGTACGTGCGTTGCTGTTAAATCAGATTTGGTTGACAACCATTAAGATTACTTTCAAGTACTGTACGGCGAATCGCTGGTCGTCATAGATTCAAATGACTTTTACTAAAAGAAAGAGAATTAGGAAGTGCTACGTCGCCGACCGCTAGGGTATATAAGTCGATCCAGAATCGTATTTCCTCGTACCGATTCTTCTTACAGAATTGACGGCATGTAACGCTATCCTGGCCAAGACACACCTCTCACGACGCTAACGAAATTTATCTCTGTCTTTGATGGAATATTCCAACCCTTGCAACGCTGGCGGCGTACAGCGGTGTCCTTGGTAGCGTTAGCGTTATCGTCTCCGTAACCGCAAGATTTTATTTGCAAATCGCGATAAAATCTATAATTTTGTTCGCCGCTTTGCAAGGAGCAGAAACTGTTATAGTAGTTGCGTAGTTTATACCTGCAACTACAGATACTTCCAACAATATCATCTTCCGGAAAACTGCTCTATATTCTCAAAGAGTAAAGTGGTAATATCGGTTCGCGTGTATCACAGACGCATTCTATAGGCACCATCTAAAATTTACAATTTTCAAAAATTCATTGCGCCCACTTTCCGCAGAAAAAAAATTGGGTAGTACATATCTATATCTGATCTACATGTTCCCAAAGTTTTATAATATTTTATATTTCCAGGTCTCTTGTTAGCCCACAATGTCAACCCTTTGGTTACGCCCTTGGTACCTTTTGGTAGCATCTTATTCTGCAAGAATATTGTTAATTAAAATTATTCGTCGCCCCCCGTTCATCTGCAAATCACCACTGTTATGGTCCCTAGTGGAATGAAATTAAATATCATCATCCGCTTTCGAACGTATACGCGTTACCTCATCTGTATGATATGCAGCTTCTCAAAAAATATATCCGTATCGCACAAGAGAACGCGGCCAGCTAATATAATATAGACATAAAGTCACGGTCTGAAATTAAAATTAATCAATTACGCTGGCAGTACCAAACTCTAAACGACTGATATTTGAGGGCAATGGCTTCCTTTGCTCATAATCTATGTCTGCCGAGACCTTTATTCTTTCTCTCTCGCTCCGAATGAATACGTGCATCCATCCATATACATACATACGAATCGTACATATGTATATGTGTATACACGTCTGTATTTTTGTTAATATATAATTACGTCGTTGTTGGTTTGTTTCGCCGTAGACCGCGTTCGGCCGAACGAACGGTCCGATTGGTTTGGTCGGTGAGTACAAACGCAGAAATTAATCAGCGAACTGAGAGGCCAACAAACCCAGAAAAAAATGTTTTTATAGCCACGGCGAAAACCACAAGATGGTATTGAAATAAAGGAACAAGTTCTCGGGAAAAAAAAGTCGCGTGACTTAGTAGACAATGAGTGTTGTTTATTTGGGAAGAAGTTTAAAGGAAAAACAGGCAGGGATAAGTTGAAACAGGCGGAATAATCTCGAATTAATTATAATGAGAATGACACGGTTGTTGCTCAAGTTGTTACAATTTTGGAAATAGTACACCGTTAATGTCTCTTATCAACGACCATACCTTGCGGCTACTGTCTCAAGGTCGGGAGTGAATGTGAGTAATTGCCGTATTTACTACTGTAGAAAACTTATCTCCGCAATTTCAAAGGAAAAAGATAAGACAATAATGATATCGAATAAACCAACCTTTTTAGATAACCATGAACTTTTTCTTCGTGTATAATTTTTGTATAATTAATAAATTAAGTAATTTTTCAAAATGAACTCTCTTATTATTGCCTCACAGACATTTCGGATAAAGCACCAATAGGTATGGGGGTGCTAGGAACCAACACGTACCTAAAACTGTCGAGGTGCCGACCAAGATTTCAGAAAAAATGTAATTCTTTTAAGTTTCACCAATATTTCACGGGTGCATGTTGCTGATTCCTCCACCACCGAATTTTCATATCTTCTCTAGAAAATACAAATGCAATAACGAGTAATTGTTGGCAATTGCAAAGAACGCAGAGGAAACTTATACGTTGCTGCCAAAATAACATTTTTGGAAGTATTTAAAGTATCACTATTGCTTATTTCTTACGTTGATGCTTCAAGCTCGCATAAACTACAATTTAATACTTTTCGGTAATTAGGACCTTAAGCTTAACGTTTCTAAATTTAGCGTATAACAATTTATAGTGTTTATGTTTGTAAAATGACAATTTTATTCATGTATGTACTTATATTAAACCAGAGAACCTTGGTGAATATTCATCGAGCCGTGTACCTTTCCATTTACGTTATGTAATAGATTTATTTACGTTTATGATACCGAAATTGACTTGAGAAGGTGAACTACTATTAAGTGTTAATATGTTTGGATATACATACATCATACATAATGCACTAGAATCTTTACTTTATAAAAACTGTTATCAAATAATAATTATATTGAGGACGCCAGCGCTTGTTACCACTTTTCTTCCATTTGCTCAACGGCCTTATTTAAATTCGAGTGAGATGGGATTTTTAGAAAAGGTTAGAAGTTATTTTCATCTTGAAAGTACGAATTCTGCACTTTAAACGCAAGTAGAATTAGTTATTAGAAGCTAAACGATTTTGTAGGTAAGTTTAAAAAGGGACAATGACATTCGCAGTGACTGTGCATTTATTTAGGAATAATAAAATGGGCAAGTGGTAGGAAATTTCTCGACAAGTAACGTAAAATTCTTGATGGTTGATGGATAGTCTTACGATTAAAGTTCTTCACTTTCCGTGCGCTTCATGAAATTAGCAGAGACTAGATGGGACTCGGGGGGAAACCAATAGGCAACACGAACCCATTCTCCTGAGACGAATAAACACGAGTCTGTCTAATCTCTGCTAATTTCGTGAAGCTCACGGAAAGTGGCGAACTTTACTTATGATATACTAAACTTCAATTAGTACGTATGTACGAGGGCAGTTTGGAAAGTTCCAAACTTCAACTAGAAGATAGCGTCATATTCTGGTAGTATAATTGCGCATGCCTTGAAAGATGCTTTTTTACCTAGTCTTTCTGTCGGTCGACGATAGGGTTTCTGTAAAAATGGAGTAGATTCAAACTCGAGCCGTCATTAAATTCTTGTACTTGAAAGGCAATACCTACGGCGAGAAGCTTCACCAGTACACACTGAAAGTCAAGGCACAGTCGAAACAGTGAATTTCCAAAAATAAATCTCCGAAAAACGTGAAGATGACTGTTTTTTGGTGTAGTTGTGAAGTTGTATTAATCGGCTTCTTTTTGACAAAAAAATTCTTGTTTCTGAATTGGATTGCAGATTTTTTAGAGTACTCTCTCCTATATGACAAGAAGCAGTTTGGCAAACTAACCATGACCATAAAGTAACCATGAAATTAGTATTGATAATACAATGATATTGCGAAAATATTTTTGTATGAAGTTAAGAACATTCGCTAGGGTTCACCGTTTTGTATACAGCTGGATAAGTGACTTCATAAACCGGATTCACAACTCCAATATGTGTTACTAGTTGATAAATTTGTTTTGGTAATATTAATAGCGAGGCCATTTCTTGAAAATCAATCCACTAAGAGGTTATCACATGGGAAGCTCGTAAAAATTGGGATTGGTCTACAAAATTATTGTTACTAAAATCATTATTAGACCAGACAAAGAATGCAAAGGTGTTCGGTGTTTTGACTTGATTTTGCAACGTTTCAAAGACCGGTTTTATATTTTAATATTTTAACGCCATGCTATACGTTTTTTCGGTCTCTTCTCCTACAGAATAGCATTTAGCATCAGCAGTAAAAAATGCACTGATAACGTTTCCATTGGTTTAGGAACTTTTATAATTTTTCTATTTTTTTAAATCTTAATTTCTTTTAATACTTAACTATTGTGCTCTAAAATAATATTACTTCTCTTGGAGGACGTCAAAAGAAGCAATGTAAAGGTAACGTAGACCTTAAATCGAGTTATTTTCACATTGGGAAAGTGATGGAACTCGTTACATTCAGTATTTTCCTAGTCCTAGTGATTTTCCAAGTTCTAGTGATAATAGTTTTGTATTTGAGGTTTCAAACGGCTGAAGAATTAATTTAGTTAACATACCAGAAGCAATTAAACATTTTCCGGGTTTGGGCCGTGTCATGTTGTTTTTTGATGAAAGAAACTCGAGGTCTCGCCCACAATCACATGAAGCTTCTTCAGGAGAGGGAAAGGTGGTAAGCAACAGTCAGCACGGTAACGTGTAAACCACGCCAGAGTCGAAACTAACTGAGCGGAAAGCAGTTGATCATGATAACTCAGCAGGTGAACCATGCCAGAGGCGAAAATCAACTACAACTGTTGCCTATTACCCCTCCCTCCCCTGAAAAAGCTCCATATGTTTGCGACCGAAACGTCGAGTTTTCATTTAACAAATAAAGACATGACACGGTCCAAACTCGGAATACGTTTAGTTTTAACAAACTCTGGCCGTGGATGCCCACCTTTTTATACCAGAGACAGTTGCCAAAAAAAAAAATTGAAAATCGGCTTAATTTGTTAAATCAGTTATAATTCAACTTTAGTTCGCTTAGATTAATCCAAATTAATCTCTGATAAAGCTCAGACAAGCTGATCACAAATCGGCTGCAAAAACAAACCAATAGACAAAATCGTTACTACTATAACAATTTCCCAGCTTTGGTTCAAACCTGCTATTTACTAAATGCTCTGGAGAAAAGCTGAAGAAATTAACAATCCACTAGAATGCAATATAACTAAGGTTCCCCTTCAGTGTATGAATGCAAGGGAAGCATTTACTCTGGAGAGGAAGCAGCTGCTAAAAGTAGAAAGTAAGGGTCCAATACTAAAGAAAGCGGTAGTTTCTTTAACTATGGACAATATGGAAGTTTTTCTGGTATAACCTACTGTTAAACGTGGAAATGTGCTCAGCTTTAACATATAAAGAATAAATACAAATTTTAGGTCACAATGCTGTAACGCTCCCTCCGTTAAGCTTATTTTTATTATAAATGTTTTTTTTTCTATTTTCCGTAGTACATAACCAGTATCAAATGATAGCGTCAGTAGCTTTCTCCCAGCTACTTCCAGTTTACGGGGAAAACCCCCACAGCTCTACTCCTTTCCAAACATAAAAATTTCTATTTGCTAAAAAATACAAACTTTACACCTGTGTATTAAGTTTGCCATGAAATAATCCAAATTGCGAAAAAACACAATTACGTTATATCTCAAATCTAAACACTATTCATAACAAACCTTTAGTAGTACAGTTTTATTCATATCAGCAATTATGATCAACGCTATATTAATTAAACCCGAAAACAACAAAATATTGTCAAACGTAGTATGTGTCCTCCCAGATTCGAATGAATTAATCCATCTGTTGCGAGAGCTACCCGACACGTGCAAGAGCAGAAGCAGGATAGAAGAAACAGATATACTACCATCATAAATGATATACGTGCGCAGCGAAATGAATCTATTACGCTTGATTTTTCGATAAGCTAACTAATCTGCCCGTGTGCGAGCAATTTCCTCCAGCGGCACGGCTACTCTCTGGCTCTGGGCTCTGCTCCCTTTCACATGTTGGTTTCCGTTTCCTTCTGTTTTATAGTTCTCCGCGAAATTCAGATTAGGATGTCATGTAAACAATTGCACGCAATCGCATAGACAACAAAAACAAACGATAAGTAATCTACTCTCCGACGTTCTGATGTTATTCTCCGTACGTACGCGTACTTTAAACATATGTTTGCGTGAAACCGACATAACGCTCTCTCTTTTCTTATTCCGGCCATACGCGGCGCTTATCGTCTTTTTCCTACTACGTTTTTACTACTCAATCTTATCAAGAATATGCGCGATTTCTTTATCGTTCGCAATTATAGCAAAGTACGCGTCTAATCACGTGCAACCACAGAGAATGTTTGTTTTCTGTTAACTACGTATTTTTTTTTAGGAAGGGACTGTTTCGACGAATTATCATTGCTTATGCCTAGAATTACCAGAAATGAATATAAATAATCAATTATACAAAGGATTATTGCTCCATAACTTTCACTATATCCTTTTTTTTATGCTGAAAAACATGCTATGCGATACTTTAAATAAATCTATTCCATTTTCCCGCGTATCTTCGATATTTATTATTTATGCCTGTTTGTAAAGTTGCTAGAAAATGTACGCAATGGCTACTTCGCGTAGATATTGAAAACGAGGTTTCATCGAATAAAATTTGGAAACTGAGCACCCGTATATTTGAGCTAAATTTATGTTGTCACGCTGCATATTGCATACAATGTATTTCTTCTCCTTCTTGTTCATATCCATATGGCCAAATGTAGCATCAGAGCGCTCTACGCGTTTCCTCCAAGCTTTCCGGTCCAGTGTTTGTTCGTCCATTTGCCTTAGTCCATGTTTTCGTTGGTTGTCCCCTTCTTCTCTTTTTACTGAATTTCTCTTCCCAGATATGTCTCACACTTTTCATGTGTCCGCGCCAGTTTAATTCCCTCCTATGTTATGGATTCCTAAGTCTTTTTTTGCCCAAAGTTCGCGAGCACTTAACAGTGTTGAAACTAGGATTATGTTGTATATTCAGCACATACTTCGTAATTTTAAGTTCGAAGTATCTGCAATGATTTTTACGCAATGAAAGCATATCTTTAACAAAAACTAAATTACCCGACGTCCGTCTTATGTACATTTTGTGACTATGGCTTGCCAAGACCTTTGTTGAAAAAGGTGCAGAGTGTTCCGTGTCAAAAAAAATACTAAAGTTCAGGTTGTCTCAGATTGTTAATTGCATGTTAGTTGGCATTAGAAACACTATTGTTTGGTATATCGTAGCATTAATAGTAGCGAAGGCAGCTGATGTGCCTAAATTTAGATGGATCTGTACATTACCCAACTCATTCACCTTAGGCAATTTCATACCATCAGGCTTAATTATAAATTGGTCCGCTTCTCCTAAGAATTCGGCCTTATGATCATCATCAAATGATTTAATTCCATTCTTAATAAAGTGTCCGCTATGTAAAAAAAAAAGATAGTTACATCGATATCGATTTATTATGCGCTTCCTGTTGTTACATATTTCCCAAGACAGGAAATAATTAATAACACTGAACGTAATTTCCGTCACCATATCGTCTTATAACCAAACATGTTTAAAAAGTAGGTATGTCGAATACCTTTTGCGGAAAAAATTGTACTGATACGACTGTATCCTTAATTATTTTGCATAATTTACGTATTAATATCGACACTAACGGAAATTACGTGTTCCCCAGGATGGTATTTGAAACGGTGTTTCCGTACAACGATTACTGCATTTTTAGGATGATGTAAGTGTTCTAGTAAGATATAATTTCTTTCTTATTTAAGCTCCAAAGTAATAGTAAGGTTACCATTATTATTAATACATTTAGAAACAGGTTTGATTGATTAATTCACTACCCGTTATGCCCTTGTGCCCTGTCGTCCACATCAATGTGGGCATACTGTAGCTAGAGATACCAGATTCTTTTAGGCAATACCGGAAGGAATGCAAATTGATGTGTCTCTGGATTATCTACGCAAAATCTCACAAGCATAAGTTTATATGGCAGATACATTTATTTACATCGCTGGCATATACCTACCACCAATGCCAAAACTACTACCTATTCCTTTCAAATGTAGCTCTTCGACCTTGTGTTCTATCCGCTTCTTCGTTCCCTCTAATCTAAGAGCGCTTTGAAAGGTTTGTCCTAAGAGATATTGGAGAATGATGTGCCACTCATAACATCAGAGACAGGATTTGTTACTGTTGCCTCTATTCCGGCTTATCCCAAGCAGTTGTCGGTATTCCAGTTGCCAGAACGTCTCAATTTCTAGGCTCAGGTATCAAGAGGCGTAGATTTAGCATGAGTTCCATAATTGTCGTTTAGAAGCTTAGTATCGCTACAGTTGTCCATAGACATGCCTGAATTCGGGCATTGTTATAGAGATGATTTCAGATTAGTTTGGAACTCAAGCTTACTCCCAGGAACTTGCTTGATCTGCATTACTTCATTGCAAAAAGTCAACATTCTACTTTCAGTGAACGAACAAGATTCCAAGAAACAAATTTAAAGATGTTAATAAGAAAAGAATGAGGATAACATCTTCCGTCACTAACGAGCTTCATATTGGTTAGCAGCTTCCTTCCTTGTACCTTTATACTAACTGAACGTAAAATTATTGTTTTGGTACCTGCATATTGTCGAGTGACGTACAAGGAATGCTTAACGTGTTAAGTAATTTGAAAAACAAGCAATTAAAACGCGACACTACCAGTAGGATCTGCATATATTTGCAGATTGTTAAATTATAATTCAATTATCACGACTTAAGTAAATGGAAAGCAATTTCGACCAAATTGCGATGTTAAGCGTAATTAGCGAGAACGGTATTAATATAGCCAGTTTTACGCTGGCGCTTGTCGTATTCCGGACATTTTTTCATCTTTCGCAAACCCGCTGTTTATCTTCACTGCTCGTATTGGCCGCGTTAGCCGGCCGTAGAATTACGTGTGTAAAACTTTAAATGATTTTCGTTCGAATTATGTAAGACGAGAGTTAAGAGCAATTTGCTCTTAAAACACTGTTAATAATATAACGAGTCGTAAAATTATACGAGCCATGTATACTAAGATGCGCTTCCAAAAAGATATAAAGCCAATTCCCGGAAAACAATATAATTGGTCTCGTAATTTATTTGCTTCTCTGAAAGAGCTTTTCGATTAGTGTCGAAATTAATATAGATGCGTTGTGAAATATTGGCAATCGTTGACGTTAAGATTTTATGTCTTTCAGTTGTTAAAAGTATCGAATAATTAAGACAAGTCGTAAACCTTCAAATAGGTCAAATTATTGATTTAGCTCGGCTTATCAAAATCTAACTTTGGCTCTTCAAAGGACTGTTAGAGATACAAAAGTTATGTCGCCAGAATTCAAGCTTTTATTTTTTTTTAATTCAGTAATTTTAATGCAATTATATTTATCGTTGGTACCCACCTTCCTTTGCTTTGTGCTGATATGTTTCAACTCTTGCCTGAAATTGAACAAAATTTTGCTCAAAACCGGTAACGAATTATTATAAAGAGCATTCTGAAAAATAAATCACTTTACCCAGAATCTACTTATATAAAGCCTTTAAGTTAACGAGACTGTACGATATAGCAATTAGAAAAAAATGGAGTCTGTCTAATTTATTTTATCATAAAATCATAACATTTGACTGACGCGCATAATCTTGCTCAACGTAGCCAGGAAGCTGTATTTTCAGCGAAAATGGGATCTCGTTAACCATGAACAATTTTCCAATACTTTTCTATGATTCTATGCGCTTGTACGTTATTTATTTCTCATTTCGGATAAACCACATGCTTTCCGTGGTCCCAAGCGAAAAAATCCAAAAGTCTTAGATTTGGGAAACGTGCAGGTCAAGGAACCAGTCCATTACCCCCTATTCATCTATTGAGCAGCGCACTATTTCGTGAACTTTTCATCTAAAACATGTCGTAATTCCGTCATTGAAAACCATATATTCTATCTTACATCATTTCATTTTTGTCATTCATGATGGAAGAAAGTATGGATCAATAAGCATGCCAACTAGTCGATTGTCCAAAACATTAGCTGGAAATCGGGGCTGAAAATCGCTTCTTCTCCCATGATACTGATTGCAGCTTTAAAATTCTTCGCTGCTCTATTTCTCGTAAATATGACGTCGTCGCTAACTAAAATGAATTTAGTGAAATTTTCTGTGGCAAAATTCAACTCTTATTGGATGACTTCGTGGGTGTAACGCTTATACCCTTTGATACTGAAATGAGCGGGAAGGTTTTTGTCGTATAGTGTTCCATGAGCCACACCAACTTGAGCTGGTTTTCGTTGTTAGATCGTTTTCGAGAAGATCAAAAATCTCATCTTCAGTGTTTGCTATTTCAGGGAGAGCAGGTCTACCAGCATGCCCTCCTCGCTGTTCCTTTAAATACCCTATTTTACGAGCTTTTAAAATTAAAATAACAAAAATTAGTGGCGTCGAGTGATTTCTGACGGACTCCTGCTAGCATATAATGGAAACGCCGTGATTGCATTTTGTTGGCATTCCGCTTGCATTAATGTCCTCACCACAGCTTCGGAAAACGGTTTAATCGCACGCACTACTGAAGATATATCTATGTCTATATCCATATCGCACACTATTATTACAAAACAAAAAATCAGCAACACGTGCTAAAAACGCAATAATCTATTCTTCGTTATTTTCAAATACTTCAACTTTGAGAGCACCCCGTATATCAATACGGGTTTCATTTACTACGCCCTCCAAATCATGTACCTATCCTCATTCTAATTTATTGGTTGAATGAACTGCAGTTGCCTGCGAGATGTTTTAAAGCAAACACTTTTACTCCATTACCGATATGAGACCTTTGCTTTTAAAATTCAGAGCAAAGAAAGTTGCAAACCTTGTATTTAAAATTATCAATGGTTATTGTTATTGTTATTATCATTATTGTTACCAGATTCTCCTTAATACAATATGTTCTGACCATTTTTCATAAACTAAAGCAAATTCTAGGCTTATATAAAATCCTTGAACACCTCAGCGAAAAGATATTCATGTATTCCGTTCCAAACAAAAATTTTCCGTCTTGCTCTTTCATACTAAATTAAATAATGATAATAATTACTCTGGGTGCAAGCGATAAAATTCCCGATAAATATCCATAAGCGCTCGCAGAACAAATACAAATACGTAAGAACGACCGACGCAGCTGCAACACACCGCTGAAAGTGTTTCGAGTGTATTCTACTAACTGTGAAACTGAATCCTTGAACTTTGCACTTTCAATGGCCATTGCACTCGCTAATGGCCTGGAACAATATAAACAATCCACGGTGCCGTGAATTTTCTTGGTAATAGGATACAGATGCATTAAATCATCTTAAATTACCGAGGGGAAATTGGCCTGCGGGAAAATCTACATTTTATAATTACAGGTTAAATCAAAAATGGGTATTAGAGGCCCCCTTCTTCTCCCCTCTCTTCCCATTCTTTGTTAGTAAATAGTGTGTTTAGGATAAATCGCTCGTGTGATTAATGATTTTACTTCTACGATTTATGAGAGAGACAGCACAAGACAGTAAATTAGCTTTTCTTCTTGTTGGCAGTGTTACTTTCGTTGGGATTCAATAATATTTTTAATCTATCTGAATTATAACTATTCCGAATGCAGTAATTACATTTAGAAATTAAGACGGATATAGAAGAAATATGCAGATCAATCGAATCGTAAAATGGTTACCCTCGTGCTATTAAAAAATACCGTTCAAAAAATGTAAAATATACATATTAGCTTTTATTCGTTGTAAGTTAATTAGATGGTTGCTGTTATAGGAAGGTACGATAGATACCAGTGTTACGGAACATGCACAATTTGATATTCATTTAACTTGTGGTTGTAAATATTTCCCTAAACTTCAACTTCTTTTAGGTTAGAGATAGAAGCGTCTCCAGGCATTCTTTAGGAAAACGTTTTCCATAAGTTTTACGATAAGGTCTTGAGCTGGATAATAAAGGATCTGAAGTAAGTGGCAATCTATTTATAAATACACGCCCGCTTCCTGACTATTAAGAGTTTATCCTAATTTGCTTGAAGTACTTGTTCTGAGATTCTAAAACTTCTTCTGATTGCCTGATTTTTGGATTGCTTCTAAAATTATTTTCGCTGCATAGATTTTATGAGTTGTAGAGATCGTGGCTATCATTCGTATAGTTGCATAGACATATGGCAAGGGTTTCACCCGCGTGTGACCGTAACCTCTTTCTGAACCTTCCTTCGTGACGCCATAGGCCATAAGCATCTTCTTGTAAAAGATTTAATTTGGCTGGGAGCACCTAAAGAAATGGTCACAATTACGAAATTATAAATTTTAGAAACTTCCTTTCATTAAACAAAAACAAAATGGCGAATGTCCACCATCTTTTATTTAAAAGCAATTTCCGTATTAGCAGGAGAAAGGACTATTTATTTCGGGATTGTATTACCGGCAATCGTTGTTTTTAATTATAAAATCCGAAACCGTGAATTTCTGGAATATTTCTTCGTGCCGATAAATTAAACACGTACCAAAGTTCAGATTAAAGCTGAAGATGAGGTTTGGAAAAGCTTGAAAACACACCAAAATCAATGTTGAAAAAGTAAGTTCCTTTCTAAATTATGACGAATACAATTGGGAAATTCAAATGCAACTATTGTTTCAAAAGTTTAGAAGCAACCAACAACAGTGCAATACCTGCACTTAATGGGTGGACATGATTAGGCCATTATCTAGGTAGTTCCCAGAAATAGTTTGGTTTGAAAATTAGATAATTTGCAACATCCATTTATGACCAGATTTGCCTATCTAAAACCCCACCATGCGATATTCCACCTTTCTTAAATCATCCAAATGATAGGATTTGTCGAACTAAATATAAATAGGCAAACTAGGTGTTTGTTTCGGCAATGACCTCTTCATTTGACATGAACCACTTTCCAGCAAGCCATTTTTTCATGTTTGGATAAAAAAAAAGTCACAGGGGGCCAAATCTGATGAATACGATGGATGGGGTAGCAATTCGTAATATAATTGGTTTTGCTGTCGCAATGGGTCGGCGTAATGAGTATTTTCTTTAATTCAGCGTCGCCGAGAATCCCAACTCTGTTAATTTTCCTATATATGTGGGTGTGCATAATTATCAAAGATGTTTCCGGCTTTTCGTTCTACCTTACAGGTAGTTACAGAGTAACCATTTAAAAAAATCCAAGCTTAAGTGTTCAAATAAGAGCTACTCTTCGCATAAAATGAAAACAAGGAACCGCACAGTGGCAAGAAGCGTTAATCTCAAGATACATTCGAAAAACTAAATTATCACACCTTGTATACGACCGATGAGGATTAGCATATATTTGCAATATTATCTGGTCGATCTACTCAAAAGTGTTGTCACATTATTAAACAGGCAATATTTCACGCACAAATACACATGCGCATTATAACAAACATTAACATTCATGAACTTTCTCTCAAAGGCCAAATCTGCGGAAATATTGCAGAACGAGCTGGCTGTGAGTCATTTGTGCGATTAGGAAATATAACATTGGCGGCGTAGCGTTTATATTCATGTGTGTTTTACATAAGCGTGTGCTGATAAACCATTTGTCATCCGAACGCACTTTTTCAACGATTCGAAACGTTATCCGCGTTGTGTTTCACATTTCGTTTACTGAATTTGTCGGCTTCATATATTTAACGCTTTTCCTCTTTATTATTGCGAACACAAGGTGACTAATTTACCTTGATATTTGTGCTATTTTTATAATTGCCTCTTCATGGAAGTTTACGATGTACTTAGCAAAACTAACAATAAATGTGCTAATTTTGCAAATTAAACATATTATTATAGAGAAACATGTACATACATTAAATACCAACGAATAATAAAGGCGCTTACAAAATAATAATGGTATAAAATAAATGTTGAACAATCACTTTCTAGCTAAGTTTGTGACCTGCAAAACTGATTGTTTGCGTTAACAGATACAAACCGCTATTACTAATTTTAATTAGCAGCATTCCTTACATATATACAACTTTGCGTTACGGCTTATGGGTAAAGTTGGGAGAATCCAGGCAACGACGGCAGTGGTGAAACGAGACAAAAACTTTTTTTGTATTCCATTTTAATCTTTTTCCATAATTTCTAAAACCTATTTAAGAATATGTTTAATTTAATGCATTATAAGATGAATGTTTCGAGGTTAGAATTGAGTGAAAACAGCAACTCAATTCATAACCTCATAATTAGACTTTCTATTTTCTTAATGGGTACCAAGAGAGAATTGCGACAACTAACTAAGGGAAAAATTCGGCATGGCGGGTCTGTATAACCGCCAAATTTTGGACGTTCTATTTTATTTTACTGACCGGGGTGGGTTGGTGTGGAGCACTGGACTTCTTTTTGTTTAAAACCGTGATAGATTTCAATAACCCGCCAGATTAAATAGTTATATGGAGATGGTTTTTAAAATAGTTTGGCAACATTTTAGGTTACTTCCCCGTAAGCAAAAGCAAGGTTTTTCTAGCATGTTTAGTTTGGTTAATTGCAAGATGCTTCAATTTTAAGAAAATAAGCCGTACCTGTTGAGTTCCTCTTTAGAATTTCAGCATATAAACATGTTATTCGCACTACCAATTATTCCAACTTACCATATCATATGCACCTTCAAGGAAGTATGGTAACTAGCACGGTAATTGTTTCGCAAAGTAAATATGTATGCGGCAATAAAAGCAAATCAAAAAGCGCTAATAAAAATCCCTAGAACAAGCGGAGGTGTACACAGCTACCATCAACAATAACTCAGTTTTACGATTATTAGCGTTGCTGCCGTTGAGCCGTTGTTCCTATTCCTCGCGTTGTCCGAGTAAATCTTATCCGTACGATACTAATGAAGTAATCGTAGAATTATTAAATAATTCACGTTGATAATTGCGTGTTCCTGCAATAAACGTCTGGCAAAATTGATAATTATCATGTACTAAATCCGGGGCATGCACTGCGACTTACATTGCGCGTACATCGTTATGATCTAACGTGCCCAGGAGTGAATGCGCATAATAGGATCGTGGAGATTTCATCTAATGTAAATATTTGAAGTATTTAATCACCTCGTGCATGAGGTATGACTTGTACATAATCTGCCGTTACCGACAATGGTAACACGGAATGCGTTCGAGTAAGCTGCTTTTTATTCTACCAGAAATGTTTAATGGAAGGAACTAAGATGGAACGTTGGCGGATATTCGTAAGCATAGCTTTTGATGTCTGTATTCTGTTTACGTAAAATACATTGCTTTTAAGACGTTAAAGGAAAAATATCCGGTCATTACAGTATTACTTAACCCTGCCAAGCCCGCTCTACATCTATCCATCAACTGAATGAATTTCTATTGTTTTCCTCTCCTTCTCTTATAATATGTACTTAGCACTAACATCTTTCATTTCTGTTGTTTGTTACCAATTGCGTTTCTTAGTTGCTTTCGAAATAAAACCCGGTACGTAAGTATAAAAAAAAAAATCTGCGAAATAAATGAAATTGTAAGAGTATAAACTAGTATCACAATGAAAAGTGTATCGTAGTTGGCATTGATTAATATTTAAGAAAAGCTATCGGTAACAAATGAGAGAAGAAGTGCTAAAACAAGAGAGACTATTTGGATCGGATCGGCTTTGAGAGAACACATATTTCGCTGTGTGGTGTAATTCCAAGAGTTATGATGTTAAATTTTTATTTCACATTCAAGATTGCCTGAAGTTCAGTCATCTGAAGAAACATGTAGCATAGAGGAGGCGCGTATTTGCCAAATATATATTTTTTTAATTTTACGCGGTTTCCATACTCACTCGTATACACATCTTTACATATAGCGAGACTTTAAAGTATTCTCTCACTTTTTACAAACGTTTTAAATTGTTTTTTTTTTCAAGAATCCTTAGTACATTAAGACTTGTTCTTCCAATGAAGTTTAACTTTGTAAATTAGCTAACACGCACTTGAAAAGTGCTACGAATTCATATATTTCCCCTTGCTCACTTAATTTTGTCGGTGGCTGTATATGACGAGCGAGTTAATTCCGCTTAATGTTTTCTAGTAGTAGCCGAAATAACCTCTCTTCCACCTTTACAGACATGACACCATTCATCAAGAGTCTCGGTTCAACATCGAACGCCTAGGGACACGATCTCACAGAATTATCATCTAAATGCTACGGGAATTTCGATTCAACAGGCAGCCAAGTAAAATGGACTGTGACGGGGGCGAGGGAAAGGAGACGTAGCGTACACGTACGATTTGAAGTCTGGGACTCGAAATTTTTGAAAAGGGTTTCTTTTATCTACGGTAAATAATAGCAGCGCAACAACACGTGAGACTATCTGAATATGGACGTGTTCCATCTAAATAACGGGGACAATTTCGAGATTGGATGGCGCTGTGAGCACTAAAATCAAATACACCGTACGTTTCACGTATGAAAATAACGTCTTTGAATCTGTGGAAGTAATACGTAGATGAATTACGCATATATACTGGAATTTTAAAATATAGAGAATTGCGAATGCAATAAAAAAAAACATTAAAAATATACGTAGAATCTATCAACATGTGAATTTTGTTTTTTGTTCCATTATTTGTCATTGGATGTGATTATTAAGAAGGTTGTTAAGATTAAAGTTGCAACTTGGATTCTTTGAAGTTCATTCATATGTGAAATTATAACAAACTATTTTTTTTTTCTTTAATGAACCTACCTTTAGAAAAACCAGAAATTTATGGCATTTTTTAGTTATAGCGAAATGTTTATAAAAGACATTCTAGAACAATTTCTCCATCAGATTCTGGAAATGTATATGGGGGCTTCATCTAAAAAAATATAAATAGCTTAACTCAAACATTGTAACGATTTGGATGACCATCTTGTAGTCGCCAGTAAGTTGATATAAATAGAGATGACGAAAGCAGGTGACATTATTACTTTTTGCGGCGACTAGACAGACTCGTGTTTTGTCGATTCTCGGGGAAACCAATAGGCAACACGAACCCTTTCTTATGAGACAAATAAACGTCTGTCTAATCGCTGCAAAAAGTAATAATTTCACCTGCCTTCATCTCTAGATATAAATTTCATTTCGATATATTGCCGAATCCTCCAAAAAATCGAACTTTAAATCGCCCGCATTAGCATACGTAAGGTGTTTAAAGTATCGGGCGTTAAAGAAACGGTTAAATTTCGCAAAAATCTCAAATTATTCTAAAATAAAATGGATAAAGCTAGGCAATATTAAAAGAAGAGGCATCCAGAAACATAACAACATACATGGTGTTTCTCTAAAAAACATCAAACATGTGTCGTTTGTAGCAGAAACTGAATACCCTGTATATTTGGATTTTATGTTGTGCACAGTTTCCCCCTAAATAGTTCCGCCTACGCACTTATAAGTGGACATAGCTCATCGCTTTACGCAAGTATGTAAATATCTCTTCTAATTTCTCTGTTGATTCTACGTGATCTAAGTGAGGCTTGAACCAGTGTCTACTATGCGCGCTGATTCTTCACCGCCAATCGTACTATCCACCGAACTATTGAGAAGACAGAAGTACATTGCTTATAACGTATATTGAAGCTACATTTATATGCGCAGATAAGCAGTAGTTTTGTTTTATCTTGCGCAGGAGTTGGAGTATTATTAACCACGTGATTGTCTACTCTGTCCTGCTCCGTGTAGCGGTGTTAATCGTAACGTCGATGCACACGTGAATGAATGGAACCTAGACTGCTTTGATTTCCGCGCTAGGACTGCTGACGGCGTTTGGTATTATATCCATACATGAGCTTTCCCCTGGTGATGATCTTTTTCCAGGATATCTGCGTTATCTCATCCTATTCTATGGTCTTCTTTCCAAGTGTGGCGTACCAAGCTTTATTCCTCTGTTTCCCCCTGACGAACCATATTCATGTGCTCTTTTTTTCTTAGGTGTAAGTATAGACGGCCACATTCACAAGAGATTTTGTATACACAGTATTTTGTTCGTTGATTCACATTGTCCGGTTCGGTCTTCGTTAGTAGAGACCTGGTGGTGTTGCTTTCGTGTTATGCTGAACTATTGGCTTGGTTCTCTCTTTTCTTGCCTTAACCAACGTATATATGTCTGGAATATCCATTTAGTCTAAAGGTGTTGGTCCTCTTCTTCTTCTTCTCTATCCCTCTGTCTCTCTTCTACGTCCACTTTGATATTGTGTGGGTGGTTGGAGTCGAAATGCAGGTGTTGCCCCGTATTTGTTGGCTTCCTGTAAACCTTGGTTTTTAGTGTAACAGGTTTACTTATCAAGACATCCAAGAAGGATATTTTATCATCCGCCTGCAAATCCACGGTGATCTTGATGGATTTTTCTATGCTATGTATATATGTGCTGTAGGCAACCCTCCAGTGTATGTCTGGTTGCTCTTTGCTCGAATTCTTCTCTGTATTCACTAAATTCAACAGACGAAGGAACCCAAGGAACAACAATGAAAATATAGGTGTACATACCGTGCAACTAGCTATAAATGTGAAAGATTGAATATGAACTACTAAAAGTGTCACGTCATAAGAAGTTTTTGTAATAATAAATTACTGCTATTCAACACAATATACTTATTTACACCTTTTCTTCGTAGATAAGGTGCAGTTTCGCGGTTTTACCATTTACTATGGCAAAAAACTATAAAATCTACTTGTTTAATTTATGCCATATATTATAGCAAAAAACTATGAAATCTACTTGTTTAATTCGTATTGCCATTCCGCAATTTAAGATAAAAACAGTTGTACACACTTTCGATTTTTTATTTCATACTTCCTTAACCTTACGTCGATAAGTAAATCGGCGAGTACTATCTCTGTAATTAGATACGATTTGAATTACATGATTTTCAGACCGCGCCTGTGAGAGGCAAGGTGTGTTTCTGTATCAGCTAGCCTAGAAATCAAGGTTATTGCTGTAAACTTCGTTGACTTTTGAAGGAGTTTATGTTTATCGATGGATCTTTAAATTTGTTTTATTAACATTTCTTAAAAGTAGAAGGCACGGTACGTACCCAAGGATAATGAATGTAGGATTCCATAAAACGATTTCTATCCAGGATTTGCGTATTGTACATTTGTATTTTAACATTTTTTGATTTCTAGTTGTGGCGGCTTGGGTAAAATAAAATTACCAACAAATAAATTTGTCCTCTCCAGAAGGCTTATTAATTATTGTAATTGCTGTATAAGAGTAACGCTAATGGGGAAAATATTAAATAAAAAATAAATAAGTTAGTAAGTAAGCCAAAGAGGAGCCAAATCATTGTTAACCCTCAAGTGCTATCGTGGGGTGTTTCGGAACCCCAGAGGTCATTTTTTTTAAATTTTTTCTAAAACTATTTTTGTCACATTTCTAAGGTTCCCAGGTATTCGCCTATGCAAATGAGATATGTAATATAGTGTAATTTATTATTTACCATATTCTACAGTTTTAGCAAAAAATAGCTTTTGGGGTGTCTCAACACCCCACGATAGCAATTACGTTTGTTTTTTTCAAAAATAGCGTAGTGTATTCTAACCAATGATTTAGAATTTTATAGTGATAATAGCCCTCGTCCTCTTTTAGGGAAATCACAGATGTTGTTGTGCATGTAAGTATAGGGGATTCACTTATATACGTTCCAATTCGGCGATTTTTATTATAGTACCTACATGTACAGGGGATTCACTCATTTATGTTCGACTTCGGTGATTTTTTACAAATCAAATAGTGGCATTTCCCCTGATTTCTGTACGGCGTATAAATATTCGACTCAAACAAATTTCTTACTCAGTTCCTCACAAACCAGAGCGTCGTCAACTTGTTCCTTATTTCCCTTCTATAATACGTGTATTGAATAGTAAAAACAATATGATAAAGTTTCTAACTGATGAACAATTAGCAAATCTTGCCGAAAACTTTTACGATGATGTTAGTGAAAGTGAATGCCCTGATGAACGTGATGATGATTTGAGTGATGCAGCAAGCGAACATAGTGATCACGACACATGTTCAGAATTTGAAGTCGAATCTGAAAACGAAAGTGAAGAAGACTTAGGTGATGTCAGTGCAAGAACAAGTTACTTCTATGGACGAAATCGATATAAGTGGTCCAAAAATCCTCCTGCTACTTCACGTACCAGATCTTCTAATATAGTCACTCTTCGACCGGGAGCAAAGGGTCCGGCAGTAAATACTCCTCCAAGAACACCTTCTGAAGCATTTTCTCTTTTCTTTACGGAAGAAATTCTAAATGAAATACTAGAGCATACAAATGCAAAAATAACGGAAACGAGTTCTTCTTATGGACCAACGGCAAGTTATGTTGAACATGTAGACATGATTGAATTGAAAGCATTTCTGGGACTTGTACTTTTGGCAGGAGTGTTTAAATCAAACCACGAAGATACTAGAAGTCTTTTTGCAACGGATGGTACGGGACGAGATATTTTTAGAGGTGTCATGTCTAAACAACGGTTTTTGTTTCTCTTGTCAGTGCTAAGATTTGACGATCAAACAACTAGAAGGAACAGGATTGACAATGGTGATAAACTTGCTGCCATTTCAAAAATTTATGAAATTTTCAACGCAAACTGTACGAATAATTACAGTTGCAGCGAATATGCTGTTGTAGATGAAATGCTTGTTGGATTTCGCGGCCGCTGCTCTTTTCGCCAATATATCAAGAGTAAACCAAAAAAATATGGCATCAAAATTATGTGCTTATGCGATTCGAAAACGCATTATCTGATCAATTCATTTATTTATACAGGAAAGACAACCGAACCCAATCCAAACAAACTTTCAGTTCCAACACGTAGTGTACTCAAATTAATTTCTCCGATCATCAATACAAATCGAAATCTAACAGGAGATAATTGGTTTTCTTCTATAGAGCTGTTGAATGAATTGAAACGGGTTGGTATAACGTATGTTGGAACACTTCGTAAGAATAAGCGCGAAATTCCGCCAGCATTTTTACAAACTAAACAGCAACCAATAAACACCTGTACATTTGGATTTACGCACGATAATACGTTGGTTTCCTTCATACCAAAAAAGAACAACTGTGTCTTGTTGGTTTCGTCTATGCATCACAATGGAAATGTTGAAGTAAATGCAAAACCTGAAATAATAAATTTCTACAATTGTACCAAAGGGGGAGTTGATGCTTTAGACCAGAAGTGTATGACGTACTCCTGCCAAAGACGAACCAGACGATGGCCAATGGCTATATTAGGAGCAATGGTAGACATTTCACGTGTCAACAGTTACATAATTTTCTTAGCCACTTCAGACCATACAGTTAACATGACACGAAGAGAATTTTATATTCGTCTAGGAAGAGAACTCGTCAATGACCACGTAAAAAGACGATACCAAACAAAAGAATTGTCAACTAAGCTAAACTCAATTATCAAAAATTTACTAGGCTTAGAAACACCACAACAACAGCCACAAGAAGCAGAACCTTCAAGAACCTACAAAAGGTGTCACATCTGCGGGCGAAATAGAGACAAGAAAATAAAAACCACGTGTCATAGATGTCATCAGCATGTCTGCAAGGAACATTCTGAGCAACTTGTAAAATGCGCAGAATGCTTACAAAGGTAAATTGCAAGAAATTTATAAAAATCTGATTACATGAAATAACACATTACATGTTGTTTGTCAAATAAAATGTACGCCTCACAACGTCATTGTCAGAATTTTTATGTGAAATGCTAATGGCATTTTCTTTTACAGGGAGTAAGACCATAGTTTCCAGTAACAGAAAAAACCAAGACATCTTAACAATACAGAACACAATTTTGTAAAAAGAAAAAATTGTACGAAGAAATACTTTTTACATAATTTTTATGAATGTAACATTTCCTCCTAATTTTCTGTTTTGCTTTAAATAAAGTTTTGTTTTTCCTTACAACAATCGCAAGATAAAGGTCTAGTTATTACACTGTGGGTTTAAAAGTGAAAAAAAAAAGATAACTAACAAAAAAAAGCTAAATTTAAAGAGTGGGGTGTAAAACACCCCACGATAGCAGTTGTGTTACCTGAAAACACGATAGTACTTGAGGGTTAAAATAAATGACAACAAAGAAATTGTTACTTCCTCTGATGAGATATCTAAATCCTTTAATAAACTGGATGATGGATTTAATGATAGGACTGTTCTGTTGTGTGATTCGGCGGATAGTATCCGACTACAGATACGGGACGGAGGAAGAGCAAAATCCTCACTAGCTGGAAGAAAAAGAAACCTAAATTTCCTTCAAAATAATTCAGTTCCAGCTTTGCCATCTTCGTTTTCAAGCGAAGAAAATGTGGATCGACGCATCCTCTAAACAGCTCTCGCAGATTAATCAATTAAACAATAATACAATTTAGTGTTATTGTTATGTAATTTTCATTTTCATTGTGACGTTCGATTAAGTAGTAAAGGTGACGTGAGAAAATCCGCACATTGCAAATTATGTTTTTCTTAGACACAACAAAATGTTTAAACAATTAATGCGCCTTTTTTCTAGTCATAATTACGTGACGAATGCGTCTTTCACCAATTGTGATGCAAAAAAAATTATGTTTAAGGATGTTCTTGTTGGTAAACAGACCCATTTCAGATAAGAAAAAAATATGTGCTAACAGTTAACGTAAGCTTGCAGAAACGAGTGCGCACTCATTGGCGGCGATGATATATTTCGAAAGGGGTCGGACATACTTGCAATCGGGGTTCATACGCGTACGGTTACTATTTGTATGACGACGACTTTATTTTTATGTTAAGTGTATACAACATTCCACAAAATATTGTACACGATGAAGAATTTTCAAAGTTTTGGGGAAAATGTATTCCGGAATGGAGGTTGCCAACAAGAGGTTATTGTTATTATATTAAAGAATTGTATTTTAAATGTGCTTGTGCGCACTTTAAGAAGCGTTATTGATAGTAACCGAGCCGTACGCTACTGCGAAAGTACTCGTTTTTGCAGGTTTAAATAGGACTCCATAAAACCATCTGCAGGCTTAGTGTAAGTAAAGCACAACCTGATGTTCCACGTATGATAATCTAAGACGCATCTTTAGTACTGAAAAGTTACGCGGCTCTTATGTCGAAGGTCAGTCAAACGGTCATACAACTTGTGCTGACTGATACGAGTATGTCAACGACTGCAGCTTGCTGATGCCATGTGATTCGGACAGCCATCGTTCCATGCTGTAGTAATCATAAATAAATTGATACATACGTATTTAATTTATTTACTTGGTTCAGTTGCATATATTTTGATGAGATTTACATACAAAACCGTACAAATATTTGAGCGGGTTTACTGCGATTTATTTTCAAACGGAAGAGACTTTGCGTTTAATGACCATTTAACCTCAATATCTTTAATTACATGTACACGTGATAATGTCGTTACCCCTATTTCTCGATCTAAAACGGCAAATTTGGGGTAATCTCTCCTTAATAAAGGAAGCCATTCAACGTGTATAATTTGAGAGAAGTTTCAAAGGTGATCCCGTGAACGTAACACCATATAATTAGGTTTGGAGACGAATACCCGGCAACCGCTAATTTAAAAAAAAGGCGATCGGTCTCTGCCCCATCAAAATGCAGGATGGGCACAAAAACGTAGTTTTGATTATACGGGAATTGAAAGGTTCTTTATGGGCAGGTAGTGGTCCAACTTATGCCTGTACTTGTTCTGCTCTAATAGAGGGAAGGAGAGAGAGAGAGAGAGGAGCACTGGGATAGAGAGAGACGGAGAAAACAAGTGGAACCGTGCGTTTTCATGGAGACGACCTTGAAATTTTAACCAAGTGACCGACAGCACGTTTCGATTTGAATAACCTTAAAGAGCAGTAATTTGTATAACAGGATTTTTGCAATTGAAAAAAAGCACGGTACGCTGGATGACAGGTGTTAGAACTTTTTGATATAGATATCTGTTTGGTGGCTTTATCACGCTGTGGCGGAGACACTAAGTTCGCATCGGCGATTAGAAAATGGAATAGCCAAGAATTTTGATCAGGCAGATTATATAATTGCACTCAACATAAATATAACACCTTGTTTTTTGTAGATTGAAATAATATCTTTATATGATAAAGATACAAAGGGAAGGCCTAAGTATGGAATAATATGTTAATCCGAAAATTTAAGTAATTCAAATATTTATGGCGCTAGCACTCAAAGTATATATTTTTTCAGCAATTCTTGTTAGGGATTTACATTGATATTATTACATTTCGATATTCTCAGAACCAGGGTAATAGTATTAGAAAAAGAGGAAACTAGCATCTCTATGAAGTACAATTTGCGCAAGAGTGATGGAGGAGATCAATTTCCTGAAATAATTATTAAAATTAAGATTAAGATAATAGACAATAACGCAAAACTTTACCAAAGAATTTGTTTTCCCGATGAGGTTACTCTTATGGTAAATTGTCACGCTAATAGCGAAAACTACGGGTACTGGACGGAGGAAGATCCTCACTAGCTAAAAGAACATCACATCCCTGAAAGCCTCAATAGAAAAAGATATCTACATTTCCTTCAAAATAATCTAGTCCCAGCACTAGCCATTTCCTTTCCAGATGATAACGAACCTGGCTTACCAAGTTCAACAGGATGTTCCTCTGCATTATGCAGCTAATGTAAGAAAGTACAATTTTTCGGCGGCAATGGGCGAGAGGAGGAACAAGATTTTTTGGGGCCACGTTAAAAGTTGAATTTATAAATCTCAACCCAGTTCGATAACTACTTTTAAAGGATGTATGCGACGAGTAATGCGAGAAATTTTTCCACGAGTAGTACAGAATGTGCAACCGGGACTTTTAAGCCGATTGATCAACTGCAGGACAGTTGATGGAACGCATTTTCAACATCTTATATTGGTTTTTATCAGTATCCATTGACGGCCAGATATTTTCTGTACTTACATTTCCTTTTCAGGGTGCACTGCTCTTACACTTAGAACAAGAACATTTTCTCAAGTATGTACATATTGTTCAGATACAAAACGCGATGGCGATACCTGCGTCAGTTCTTCTGGTCCATCTTTAGAAATCCAGTCCCAAACTCACGCAAAGCTTGAGGGCTCAGAAACACCTTCTAATTATCGTTGTTATTCTAGGCTGTGCTAGATATATTGTAACAGGAGGCTTGTGTATCCACCTATCACCTGTGATTGTGTCACCTGTGTGACGATTATTCTACTATCTTGTTTCTTAAGATACTTACTGACAGCTCGACAGCCTATAATATCGTTTTTCTTGACATTCCTGCAACATTAATTCCTATTTAATAATGATAGCAAGGACTGTGGCGTAGTATGGTAAACAACACAAGAGTATCGGTAACCTCCGCACCATACAAGTTTAATTAATTAATCCGGGACGGCCGTTCCGAGGATACAAATGAGCCACATTTTCAACCGGTGACCGAATGATGCGGCGAGAAACCTCTAAAATTAACATGCTTGTTCTATCCCTACTTTCTAGAAAAATATTATTTACAAGTACCTACTTTTACCACCTAGGTGCCTTAAAACTAAGACGCGAAAAAATATAGAATACGGACAAAGGGACAGAAGGATCTCTTGTTATTGTAGCTCGAAGCATAAAACATCCACAAGGTTTACTCCAATAAATCGAATAAAACTGAAAATAAGAAACAATGCAGATTTTAGCCACTTGGAACTTTTATGCCAATTAAAACAGGTTTGGATACCTCTAACTATATCACATATTCATCCCCCTGATATGACAAAAGGTGTCAATGTAATGATGTTTATATCTGAAACGTCAATGAAAATCATATATGACCAAACAATTATCATTATTCTCTTCCTAATCGAAGTATACTACACCTACGACTACAGTAAGGATGTTAACCAGACGTATTACGATATTCATCTCTTCCCTCAGCTACAAATATCAGCGCTCGATTACAAATTTACGGTCAAAGTTATAGCCGGAAAGCGTATCATGGGAGCAGGCGTTTCTGTACATCCCATTTGGGTGTTAACTTCAAAATTCTTTGGACCTAAGCCACCGTACGGAGAAATACTACGGGTGTCTACATGGGACAGCTCAAAAGACGATGGGATGTTTGGCGAAGTTCGAGAAGTCGTAAAGATAATAGATCATCCAAACATTAATGGCAAATACTGTAACTACGACGTAGTGCTCTTGAGGCTTGAAGATCCGTTTCTGGTTAGTTCGTCGCACGGAATCGTGAATTTCAAAAGCTATCCTGCGATTTATAGCAATGATACTGTACATATAGCGGCTGCCTATAGGGATGCCATTCAGATTAAAGAAGTAACTGTAAAGCCATTAGATGAATGCGGCGGGCACGCACGCTATCTAGCGTACAAATATTGTCCGTCTCATAAAACGCTTATTTGTATTAATATTAGCGAGCCAGTTTACGGCGCCCCAATAGTCTACAACCAAAAGCTAATTGGAATTCTACCAACAGCTGTGGACCAAAAAGTGAAACAGGCAACTTTTCATTACGTATCCACCTATATCCATTGGATGGTAGACACTATGGGAGAAGCAGCAATGCCGAAAAGAGGGTGTTGTTGTGGACACAGAATGAATATAGTTTGGGTATTGCTGCTAGTTATACGAATATGTGATTTTTTTTTTATTAACGTTAACAATTAATTGTGTAATTACAAATAAAGATTGTTTCGCAATAAGACCCAATAAAATTCAGAACAAGCTTATTTCTGTTTCTTTCCCGAAACTGTAGCTGCTGATGTTGAAATTAAGCCAACAACGAAAATCAATAGAAATTGTACTTCTTCAGTAATAGGATTTTTTATGTCCAATACTGTATACCAAAGCTGTCCGGCATTTTTGGGCAATTTGGGCGGTATGAACTTTTCTTCCAATTTACACATCTGATAATATAACATTCACTATTGAATTCTGCGTTTTTGGTCGTATTCTAAAGCTACATTTTTCAGTTCTGAGTTCAAATCAGGCGCCTTTGGTGGAGATGAATCTTCAAAATGCTTGCTTGCAACACGATCGTGAAAAACAGCAGTTAACAAGTCCAACTGTGGGGTGGCACATCCTGCATGAAAACTGTTTTCAACTGCGTCCGCGTTTTGCCACTGTAGTATTGCATACTCCCCTCACATTTGCAGATATCGTTCACCAGTAACAGTTAGAGTTACGAGCTCGTCATTCCATATTTCCCTGAAGAAATACGGGCCAATGATAAAATTAGCTGTGAAACTAGCCCAAATAGAGACTTCTTTGTCAAGAAGATCTTCCCGATTAATTTTCTGTTGACCATATTTGACAGTTTTGAGTATTGACTCCACGATTAAAAGCAAAATGGGCCTCATCTCTCCAGGAAATAAGAAATAAACATTTGGGCTCTATTTACT
>LR737394.1:6489928-6518776 GCA_902655005.2 Marronus borbonicus | reverse complement strand
CTCATCTCTCCAGGAAATAAGAAATAAACATTTGGGCTCTATTTACTGAGTCATTATTTCCAAAGAAGAATCGTGTCTCTTTGCCAAATCTCGCTCCTTCACATCTTGTTTTCTTTTTTTACTTTTGACAATTTTCTATTGTTTTATTTTCGTTGTTTTTTTTTTCGTCTGGTTGAACAACTAATCCTCGCTCAACCTAATCCAAGGAGATCAGTAACAGGCCTTGCTTTTTCAAAATTGCTAATCAAATTACGGTACGCCTTCATTTCAGAGGAACTTGCTCTCAATGAGCAGCATTGATGAAAATGGCCTGGTTACTTGAACATTTACAGCATTTGTTATTTTGTTATTGCCATCATGACCGTTATTGTTATTTTCATTCACTGTTACAACTAAGACACAAATTTGCAAAATCATCTCATTTATTCCTGTTAATCTAAACCATACGTGGCCTCGTAAATGATCCATTTTCGGCCATAAGTTTCTATCAAGATCTAGAAAAATGATACCATGCGGCTGGTGACGTTCAGGATACAATAAATTGTAAATATCCTCTTCCCGTTATTGCTGTATTTTGGTCCGACGAATAAAAAATACTTATCATATATCGGATCTCGTACATACTAGAAATAATTACTCTAGCTTCAATTTCAACATTTATAGCATAAATCATGGTGTTACTAGTATGTGTCATATGCTTCTATTATTGCAACCAATTTAGCAATAAATTCATCGCAATACTTCAAGCCATGTTTGGTTACTATTACGGGACCTTGGTAATTACTTAGCAACTCTTAAGTGCTTAATAGCAAACACTTAGCGTCCAGCATTAATAAATTATTGCATAATTCATATTGCATCTGTAATACTGAGTATTGTCGGATTACAATATCAAATCCAATTTAATCTATACTACGGTTCCCGTTAATTATGGAGATCTGCTTAGAATCCCCTTAATCTATACACGCCAGTGATGTACCTATAATTCTACGTATTCTAGCGGTGCGCGCGTAGACATTCTCTGGATACAAACACGTGTTTACATGCGCACGCATGTTAGTAGCCTCTGAATTGATTCTGTACCTAGAATTGTCGGAAATAGTTCAATCAGTCCACACAATGATTGGCAATAATTATGTATTACACATACACAAGGTACATGCAAATGTATGTGCATGTTGTGCATTACGTGATCAAGGCAATTTGCAGAGATCGATATGGTTACAATATGGCAAGGCTTAAGCTTCATTTCTACAAACTTTATTTAATTTTTTGTGTGCGAAACCACACTGTTTAAAATATCTTTACAATCCCTGATTGCAAAATTTCATCAGGCAGGTTTATCCATAAATTTCTCAAAGTCCTTGTAACATAATAAATACGACGATAACGTCTTTGGTTTTTACAAACGACGCTGTTGATATTCGCTATCTTTGTAAAACTTGCTATTTGTTATTGTTGAAACAGTAACAGCACAATCAATACCAAGTAATTTATTTACAAGTTTTCGTTGGACACTTTTTTTACGATTTTAGCAAAGGTCTAACGCTTCGAATCGCTTCGTTTAACTTTTGGTAATGAAACGCCATCAAGAAAGATTATTTGCAACTGATTTGCGGAAGTTTGTCGTGATCGTACTTCTTTCTGTGATGAATTTCATGACGATCGACCAAAATCACTTGTAGTTCCAAAAAACGTTAATAATGATAGAAAAAATCGCCATGTGACTCACCGTGGGATAAGGGCACCCTTAGGCATGTCAAGGACTGCAGTGCATTCGATTTTGCTCGTGAAAAAGATCTGTTCCCTATCGGCTCCGCATAATTTGACCCAAGCGCAAACAAGAGCTTGTATCAATTAGCGTAAAAAATGCTCGACTCATTCAATGAACAGTTAATGCTGAACATTATATAGCCAGAAGACATCGCTAAAATCAGGGAAAGAATCGACAACATTGCATCATCCTTCATCATGACTATGCCAGCTCTCGTACAGTACGATAAACAATTGGGGATTTGGAGGGGAAAGATATCTCATCTGATTTATCGCTTACTTGTTTTTGTTCCCGATAGTCAAAGAAAAAATGGGCGGGTAGCGATTTCTATGACCTCAAGAAGCTCTTGGAACCTTGGCAGAGCATGTTTTAGAGATACCACCTTCAAAGTGAAGAAAATGCTTCTAGAATCAGTTTGAATGCATGCAAAAGTATATAAAGGTAGTTTATACCATTTTTTTTTCATTGTTTCTATAAAAACTTAAAAGATATCCCTCGTAGCACTTTCTAATCGTGTACTCCATTTACTCTGGAAGTAAAAATGTACTGAGAATTGATTTTTAAATGTCTAGACCCTAAATGAGGCGTTTTTTTGGCAGTTACAAGCATGTATAAGTCTTTACAAGCATTAAAAAGTATTTTAAATAAGTAAATTGAAGAAAAACACAAAACGTTATCAGGCTTATAGATGCTTATAGATTTAAGCCATAAATGCCCCAAATGTATATATTTTGTAAAAATATCGTCGTCTTTAATAATTTTTCAAATACAGAAATTCCACAAACAATCACATTTTACAAATTTTGATTGTTTGTCAGAATTTTTTCAATTGTCATTACGTTCACTTGTTTTTCAAATTTGAAGTACGATGAAAATATAATGTCCATTTTAATTTAGAACTCCAAACAAGATATGTGGATATAAATACATGCACAAACACTAAATGCATTTAATAACATTTACTGAAAGCAACGTAATTACATTGAACGTTAGTGAACTTTTGATGTTGACTGAAGTCTTTGCCTGTAGTATTCCTGCCCTGATAACGCGCTTTGCTTTTGTCACGGGCGTCGGTACCTATTATTATTTTAGGCGCGTGTTTGCGCATTTACTAATATGAATAACGAAAGGCTTAATTTTAATTAGTGAGTCAATAGTATGATATTATTTAGAATTTATTTTATACGAAATATATAGGCGGTTACGAACTCCTTATTCAGAGCAGCAGAATAACATTTATACCCACAAGTACCATAGAGGTTATAGAAGCATTGTTCAATACAATTCCTGCCGAATATTAATAGAATATAATACGCTGCTTATAATATTATCGCATCGCTGTGTTAAACGAGAATACTCAATTCATTCTAGAAAAGAGACTCTTTAAACCTGAAATATAATATTGCGTTTAGTAATCGCATTACACCGGAGACCAAACAACAGTCCAAATACAAAAGATTTTTAAATCGGTAATAGCGAAAATACGGAAAAGAATATCATCTACCTTACAATCGTCTACTGTACACCCGCAGCTATTTTATTTCGGTTTCCTATGCACGAGATACATCCTTATTCTTCAATTCCACGATGATTTACGCCGCTTAATACGGTTCTATTTGATTTCTACGAGACGAAATCCTCACTCGTTAGGAACGGTATTGAATTGCATACGAAAGTCAATGCGAGAAGTTCTTTTCTGCTCCTTTTCGATCGGGAGACTTTTGCATAAGCTCGTCTTCGTTTACGAAACGAAACAAATCGGATTTGAGACCGTGAAAGGAAATAACAACGGAGAGCTTAGTTGCGTGTGTCAAGAAACATTTAAGGAATGAATAAACATGAGCATTTGTTGGAGTATTATGTAGCGGGCCTTGATGCTTTCGACCAGTATAAAATAATTATTTGACATGAAAGGGATGCTTAGACGTCATGTAGAGATCATCAGGACAAGAGAGAGTTGTTACCGCGACGGGGTGCCACGGGATGTTATTATGTGGGCGACCCCTAGCCTACTATAAAAAGCTATATGCTGACGAAAATAGATGAGGTTGTATGTGTACATGCGTCCGTACCATTCCTTTCCTACCTTTTTTCCTTGCGTTCTTAGTTACTTCGATTCCAGTGATTGAGTGTATTAGCTAATTGCTTTAATATTGGCGGATACGTGCAGTAGGGCAACCGATTTCATTAAAAAATTTATTTGTTTGGCATTTGTTATAATATTGAATTAACTCATGTCGGAATATGTAACTTCTTCCAAATGCTTTCCACATACAGGTGCCTTGCGAGGGACTGCGTCGTATGTATGCGAGTGTATACATTGGAAAATTCTGAGAAATTGTGGTCATGTACTATTATATATCATGGACATGTACTATTAAACTAGAATATCATCGACTTCCGGTTGTATCGGAAGTATCTGTATATATTATTACATTTTTCAATTTCTAGTTCAAGAGCTACAGGGGGCATCTGCCTTCCATAAGTTATGATTACGCCTGCGCCCGTAGAGCGAAAGATGTTTACCTTCAGCATTCGCCAGAATTGGACGAATGAAAATTTGAAAGATCTTACTTTGAGAGTGACGAGGTTCGAACTCGCAACCCAGAGTGACTGCTAGCACTACGCCGGAAGAAAAAAATCAATCTGCACCATGGTGTTAAAAAATCAAGTAAACATAACGTTTGAAATCCTCTTCGAAACGGCACCTGTGCCGATACTTTTATATCCGCTTCGAAATTGTTGATCCTGATTGTTGACAACACATGTAAAATTGGAAATACAAGAATTTCAAATACTCTATGCGAGGACCAATACGGTACACATTAGATTTAGTTTGGAGCAATATAGTTATTTACGTTAATGAACGAACCTAATTCAAAAATAATAATCTGTGTCTTTACATCCTCCAACAGCTTTCGCTAATTACAGGGGGCATCGACAGGTCATGAGTTATTAGTAAGCCTGAAGAAACGAGTTGCGCTTCACGAAATTAGCAGAGACTGGACAGACTTGCGTTTATTCGTCTCATGAGAATTGGTATCGAAAGCCGCCAGGCAAAATGAAATGAAGTTCAACAATACATATTGGGCATTTTAATAGAAATATGGCAATAAATTTACGAAAACCACATCAGCCGTTTCGTTATGTACCTACTGATGTTTTCCCAGAGCTTTTCTCCTAAATGGGGGAATTAAGTTTGTATAGATTAACCACAATTTTTTATTTCGTTTAACAGAATCACGGTACATTAATCTGCATGCTTACAAGAATACAACAACGTTAGCATAAAATCCGCTGTTCTGTTCGCTTTTTCTCTTGTAAATTTCAATCGTCGAACAAAATAAAACCTATCAGTTCCGTTGACAGGCCACGTCAAAGAAAAAAATAAAAAGTGCTCGCTCGTTTAAAATGTTTCCTGGACCGTACCGATTGTTTGTACGGTTTACCAGAAAATTGTTGAGGGGATATACGTCCAAAACGGTTAGTTATTCGAGGTGGTTTATTCTAATACGCACACGACGGGATAAAACCCTACAAACCGAGGCGTAATATTGTGTATAGTATCCGTTGTAGGAGCGGTTGGTTTTTACTGCAGACCAAACGATTCCTTGCGCTGACGGCATTCGATGTTCCTCTGCTGCGAAACTGAACCGTTGCTTTTAAGATTAACACTCATTATATGAAGACCTTCCCAACAGTTGTCGTCTCTTCATCGTCCCACGGAATCACTATTGAAATACAGGTCCAGAAGTTTGTTCGTGCTCCGATAAGTATGTTCTACCTGCCTCATTTTTAATTTGCATCGGAATATTATTTAATCTATGTGCAGGCGCGTGATTTAAATTAAAGATTATCTTTTGGTATAAAATTAATTCCATTAATTTCTTTTTTTTTTCATTTCTTATATATTAACTACAACTACAATTATCTTTAATAGCCAATAGATATGAAACAATCCAATAAGGGGGTTTAATACGCAACAAGCAAAGCTGGTCGAGCCGTACGGAATAATTCACACGCAGCTGGCGAATAGGAATGAAATGCGTTATTTTTTATCGTTCTTGTTTCGGAATCTGTGGGTACTTCTTATAATATTGAAGAACAAAACAAATAAAAGTCGTTATCTAATACGAAAAATAATGTTAAAATTTGTAATCTATAGAAAGAAGGGTTGCATTAATCTTTACTAGAAGAACCTGCTGTTTTCAGCTGTAAAGCTGATTATTCTTGATGTTATTATTTCTTTGAGTGCAGAAAATCTCCTTTCAACATCGCAACAAATTGCGAGCATTGCGAGCAATTGGTGCAATTGTCGCGGTTCACTTATTGTTAGTGCCTCATTTTGTAAGCTAACCAACTATTAGTTATTATTTTAACAACTCAGTTGTGTCTGTTGGTACACACTTTTGTCGCCATCATCAGGAAGGAACTAATAATGTGCTCAATAGTTTCAAGTTTTGTAGATCTCTTTCAATTACGGGCCTTTTATAATATTCTCTGTAGTTTAAGGTAAGAACTGTTTGCTCTTGGGTCGATAATAAAAAAATCCAAACTCCAAGAATACGTCGCTATTATACAGCCATTTACTGGATGCTTCAAAATCGACGTGTTCCTGTTTCATGACGTTGATATGTCTTCCGAGTTGTTGTTTTCACACTCCAGTTGCCTGGCAACTCAATTTTTTAAAAGTATTCACACCTATAACTGCCTCTCTGCTATTCAGGTTCAGTGATGTATAGTTTCCATCCGTTTTAACAGCAGTAGAGTGTCGAATCGGCTTTTGAGTTGTTATATTGAGGTACACATGAAGTAATTGTTTCACATCTTCAGGTATGTGGTTACAGATTTTAATACACTGGCGTATTACATTCATTGGTGCTATCACAACACACTCTGATAGGTACCCTTTGTATCATGGACGTGAACTAACTCGTATTTATTAAAGAATTCATCGTAATTCATTTTAACAGGAACAGCACATTCCAATACACATAAAGATGGTAACGTGTGATTTTTTAATGAATCTACACACGAATCTCTATAGTTCAACTTAAATATTGACCTTGTACACCTTTTTCGTAGTTTGAAGATACCGACAGCATCTGCTGAGTTTCCCCAAAATATTGCACCGTATTTAAGACTAGAGAAGATACATACACTGCCGTTCAGTGAAGTTCGGTCATACAATAAAAATCTATTATATCACACTGTATACAATTATTAATACATAAAATTAGAAAAATATTAAGCATACACTCTTTTCTAGGGGATTAAAGCCATAAATTATTATGTAAAGTAGAAATATTGCGACAACCACAATAAAGTCCCTTTTATTATCATTCCAAGAATTTCTCGGCAGTACCGATCTTTTGAAACGGGTCGTTTGGGGATTATTAACGAACGATACATTTAGGAAATATACCGCAGTATCACTCTTGTTTATTTATCCCAGGCGTAAAGATATAAATTTGCTTCATTTTACTGTTAAACGTGTGTTGGTGTGCATCTGTCGTTTTTGCGCGAAAGTTTTAAGAAAATTTACTTCAAAATGGCACGTGGCAAGCCTACCAGTGTAGAAAAACGTTCACGCATTATTCCGCTGTTTGAAGAAGGATATTCGGGGCGACAAATTGCTGAAAAAATAAATATGAGAAGTTCAACAGTAAATGACATCATAAAGCGATATCGGACAACTGGAACTATAGAAAATCGTGTTCGTCCTGCAGCATCTAGGAAATCAACAAAAGCTGAAGATTTGAGAATTGTATTATTAAGCAAACGCAATAGAAAATTAACAGCGCCACAAATAGCAGCCGAAGTCAATCGCGGCCGTGAAGAACAAGTTTCGGCGAGTACGGTAAAACGTTGACTTAAACAAGCGGACCTTCGTGGGCGCATTGCCATTCGAAAACCCTTATTACGTCGGGGCAACAGAGCAAAACGGCTACAGTGGGCCCGTTCTCATCTAGATTGGTCGTTAGATGATTGGAGACACGTGCTTTGGAGTGACGAGTTAAAGTTTGAGGTTTTTGGGCAAAATGGACGAGTTTCTGTCCGAAGATCTAAAACCGAAAAGTGATCCCGAACTGCATTGTGCCTACAGTGAGGCAACTTCACAAGAACATTTACGGAATATTCTGCAACATGACTGGATTAATATTCCACAATCCATTTTAACAAAACTTATCGAAAGAATGCCTAGAATAGTTCGAGCGGTGATTAACAGCAAAGGAGGTTTTTTCGATGAAAAAAAAAACATAATGCTGTTTGCTGCATTTTGTTTTTAGTTTCGTTTGTTTCTGTAACCTTTTCATGTTTTTTACCAACCGACCGAACTTCTCTGATATTTGGATCTAATCGTCCTTCCGTGGTCATTATTGGCAGCAACACTTTCGCATCTTTTTGATAATAATAATAATATCCATAATTCTTTTTATGGATGTCGAGAAGTGGACCCAGGACAAAATGGCTCTAGAAAATTGCCCTGGAATACGGGGGAATAGGCTCGTTGCTTAGGTGTAGCGTTGTTTGCCAGTTCCACATAATTCGTAATTTGGGGGGTAATTTCGGAGATCTTCAATATCTCCACTAACCAGCTGGGTGCAACACTATCGAAACCCTTTGTATATCTCAAAATTCTTTAATTCTTCTCTTATCAAGGTGACTTTATTTTGAGACTTGTTACAGTAGTTATTATAAGAAACCTTTTGTTTTACATAAGTACGCTGGAATCCCGTTATGGCAACAACTAAAAACCAATTCCTGCTGTCAAATATTTTAATTACTTTATAACAACCATCAATATATTCCAAAGTAACATCTTCTTATTTAATTTTATTCCTTAAAATACTACGAATCATTTCATTATTGCCCGTGTCGATTTGAAAAATAACGCAGGAAATGAAAGGCGTTTACTACACAAAACGCTTGTCAACACGGTTCACGGATGCTAAATTTTTCATGTTAGCCGTGGTAAAAATTTTTACCACGTCATCGCGTCAACTACGGCACAGCTGAAGATAAAGTATTGTAGGCATGCGGCGCTCTCTCTATTAATTAATTAAATTGATTTATGAGGGGGTTACCCTATCGACCAGTCGTAATTGGGTGTATACATACTTGTAAATAAGGTTCCAATTTACATGCACTGAACACCGTTGATTTATTGATTTACTAAACATGTTAGATTATTAATTGTCGTTTGATATTGAATGGCCGTAATAACAAGCTACGAAATTACTTCGATATTCGAAAATTAAAAAAAGCGATGCCGTTATGTAACATGGAAATGTTATATAACGCGCCTTCATTAAATTAACTTACTGATATTGTATTTTAATGAACCGGCCGGTAAGTGAAGCATGCGATATTATGCAGAAATGTTATCGCTTCTTTAAAACGTGAAATATGCTCGTTAAAATGCAGAAACTAATAATGGTTTGGCGATACGTTAATGCGGTACCAATATAAATTAATATTTCCAGCTGTCAGCATTTTACAAACAAATAAATTATATTTCGACAGCCCCTTTGATGTTCTGATAGATATGGGATGATAAGGGCAACGGAAAATCTGTCAAAGGAGCTAATCCGATTTGAAATTATCTGGAAATTCTGGCAGATTGGTAGCCAATGTGGGACTAATACAAAATCGGTTGCAGAATTGCAGAATTAATTGATTTTATTACCACATATAACCTGTACATATATCACAGATATTTATGTTCTTGGTAAATAAATTCGGGAGTGTCTCCTAGAACTCTTTCGGTATCCTACGACGACCTACTTTTATTTTTTTATGCTTATTTAAATATTATGGAAATTTTGAACAGCCATGTTGAGCGCCCAATTTTGTAATGTTATAAATATTAAAAATTGGTTCTATAAATCAATTTACTAACTTTTATGGTGAATAGGGCCGGGAGTAGCACCTAGCCATTTGAATTAAACAGGCGGATTATGATAGCGTCTCTTTGTACCTTTCTCCCGATAACGTTTGACAAAACTCAACTAAAATTTCCCTTCTTTAAAAACAGAATATTACAAACTCTAATACATCATAGGAGCTCCCGTTCTAGCGCCTTCAACGATATGACACAGTTCACGTTGAATGCGGATGTTAAGATAAAATAGTACCTTTTTATAGGAAAATGTTATATGTTTAAAAACGAATGTAAGGACTTCCAGAAAATAAAGCCAAGGTTTTCCAGGATTATCGTTGAATGGAGATGTATGTAACTAATAAAATGCCAGAGACTGATCGAGGAGAATCCGGTGCAATATAAACCACTGAGGTATTCGAAAAAGAGGTCAGAACGGCTCAATCTTGCCATAAGCTGGTCGAGGGGACACCGACTGGATGGCACTCCCCACAGCGCCAATGGCAAGCTATTTTCGATGTGGTAATTTTAACATCGTAGTACATAGAATAATGTTTAACTACCTCAATACTATATCGCTTAATAGATTTGAGTGTTTATAACTAATTTGACCTGATAGTCTCTTACCACATTATTTCACCTCTGATTCAATAAAGCTAATTATTCTCCTTTCTTGAGTTATTTGCAGCCACAAATTACATTTTCTCCCTCTGTACAGTGTTAAAGGTCAGTTTACACATTACATTTACGCACAATATGAAGTAAGCAGGTACTGTATCTTTACAGTAACTCTGCAATAGTCAGCAAATATGTGAGTATTAACCATACGGAAAATCTTCAAAAACACGCACAATTTGAAATGATTTAGAAATAACTGAGAAGAAATATT
The DNA here is from genome assembly GCA_902655005.2 of Marronus borbonicus. Lineage (NCBI taxonomy): Eukaryota > Metazoa > Arthropoda > Insecta > Coleoptera > Scarabaeidae > Marronus > Marronus borbonicus. The sequence continues at coordinate 6,508,231 of LR737394.1, read as the reverse complement.
GAATAAATGTAAAAATAACAATAATCAGTCATATTTTACAGTATCTCTTGCACAGATCCAGCAAGTATTTACTAACATTATATACTCAATGCAGAAAAGTTAAAGTAATGTCAACCGAATTACATAAGCCTTCGGCAATATTGAATATCAGAGTAACAGTACAGAATAGTGAAAAGGATACGAAATAAGTAATTCGTCATGCTATAAGCTGGGATGAAACAAGAGAATCGCATAAATGTGTTTTAATTCTGGGATTAAGAACATGTCGGTGAGGATAAATCATTTTTAAAGCGGTGTAGGCTCGCTGCAAGCTCCTAGACAAATTGTTTTTACAGCGAAAAGAGCTGTCCATATGTAATCCCAAATTCCTAATAGTCTTGATAACCGAAATATTAATCTGAATGGGCAAATTACATAGCTTAACATCAATCCTACTTCCAGAAAAAACAGGGACTGCCGACTTCTATGGATTCAAAAGAAGAGAATTTTCTTTAGAATACGGTGCAAGCCTATTAAGATCTTGATTAAACAAATCGATAGTTGAAGCACAAGTTTATTTAGAGCACAAGGAACGTAAGCTTGTGTATCATCGGCAACGACAACGCAAAAGACACGTAGACAATGCCCACAGAAGAGGATCTAAAGTAGAACTCTAAAGGGACACCGGAAATATCATTTCTGAACTCCGAGATATCCTGATCCAACTTAATAATCTGTGATCGGCCGGAAACAGCAGCATCAAACAAGCCACAATAAATCGTGATTAATAGTATCAAACGCTCTACTGAGATCTAGCAAAACGAAGATGGTGCCCATACCTTTATCCAGGGAACTAATAATATCGTCTGTGACGCATAACGAAGCAGTATGACAACTGCATAAAGGAGGAACTCCAGACTGCCAATTGGGAAGAGCGTTGTTGTTGTCTTAAATGACCTTTCCAGGACTTTAGAGAATGTGAGAAGAGACGACAAATTTTGCATTCGCACTTCGACAAACTTTAACAAAATTTCGACGGCAACCAACGAATTTCATTTGGTAAGTTATGAAAAAAAAAACAGCTTTATGTTTGTTCATTTATATTTAAAAGCTTTTCTCCATTTACGATGTAATAAACTGGATACCGATGCAACAGTTTATGTATTAACAATTTGAATCGGTGACAGTAGCAAGCAACATTAAAAAAAAATTGCGAAAAAGCGAGAATTAAATTCGGTACAAATTCCATTTAATGGAGTAGTTCGTTTTACTATAGCACGTGCACCAGCGCCCGCACAAAGCGCAGAGTATTCATAGGACTATTTAAATTAATACCGTCGCTTAAATATTCATGGAAATCCATCCAGTTCTGATGCGAGTTGGAAGAGCGGCGAGATCGCGCATGCAAAAATTTTATCAATTAGTGAGCGGAAACTTTAGCGAAGTCCATGTAAATTTCAAATACTAATTCGTTCCAATACCATTGTACAAACAAGATGAAATTCTGAATTATAAATCTCTCAAGATTACCTTACAAACTAACATCGCTAATACCTTAAACAGACACGCCGTATCTGCGCAAAGTTAAATTACCTTTTAAAACTTCAACACTATCCGAGCTCCGTCGGTTTCGGTTGGTCTTTCTTCGTTCGCGAACTATGCTGTTAATGTAAATTATGTTTTATGTTATTGATGAAAGTTGCATGCGCATATGGAATAAATTTTCAGTAAATAATGATAACAGTTCGGGTGGTGAGATAGAGTTTACTTCTCCGACCTTTTAATAAGTTGTTCTCCAAACTAACTTTATCAATTTTAATTAATTCCAACGTATACAGTGACCGTCACAAAGTATGCCCAAAGCTATTTTTTTATTAAACAACTAAAATTTACAGCAAAAGAACGTATAGTTTAAATGACCCAGAGCAACAGGTTTAAAATAAATATAAATGTGAAAATAAAGGAAACATATAGACCTAGCCTGATTATGGGTGCGGTTCGTTGGCGCGAAAGGGGCACCGTCTTCTGGCGGGAAATGAACAGCGTATTCTCGCTCGCCTGGTGACGGTGAGGGCTCTGGCTCGCGGTTTTCCTGACGATGGTAAGCAGCTTCATTTTAAGGACTCACTCATATTTAGACTGTGGTTAATGCCTTAGTTTAATGAGGTACCTAGTGTACCTTTGCACGGTATAATATTAGGAAGACGTGGGTGGGCGAATAAATACTGTATTTTTAGGAACCAACCTGTATGTTACCAGTTTCCAATGTTTTTTCAATACCTCGTATATTTTAAAGTCATTTTGCATTATTCTTATTGTAGACATAGTTAGTCATTATATTAGATCTTCCTTATACATCGCAGTAACTCCTGATGAAGTTCGAAATAAGGAACGAAATATAGTTTAAAAAAAAATAGAGATTTATTAAATTATCCAGAAACAGACCGCATACCCGGTTTTTCAAAACTTGTTATTCCTCTTGCTATTATTACGACTCGATGGTCCAATGGTAAGAGAGCCTGCGCCTAATTGGGCGAAGTTAAGCGCGTTCTACTAAGATCAAATTTTGTTAGAAGGAGCGGTACAATCCTGAATCAGCATTCGCTGTTGAGGAACAATTAACAGCCCTTCACCCTTTATGGCGTGGAGATGATAGTAACAAAGCCATGGAACACTTGAGGCTTAGACTTTACCCATTAAAAAGGCTCCTGAGGTTATGATAAACCGGAAAGCTTATAGACCCCATCGGGGCGTCATTTTGTGTGAATAAGACTGAGGCAAAATATGTAAGAATATGCTTTCCTACCAGCACTGCCAGTACATCTTTCAGTTAAAAAAATCTGGTCTTATTGCAAGAGAGCCACTGCATACAATCTGCGTTGCATACATACATCTGTGCATAACTATCAACTATTTAAAATGCTAATGATCCTACGTCGAAGATACGCGTTTAAATAATTTAACTTGCATTTTTGACACGTTTCAATATCCATAAACAGGCGCAGCGCAATACCCACACTTCTTAACTTACATGACAATAATCATAACCGTTATCTTGATCGTATTTTCATTTACCCACTTCTCGCCTCGGATTTCGCGTACACCGGTCTAGATGCGAACGCGTTCATATATTTTACCACAGAACGTTGCACGCTGGGTACGTTATTTAAGGATTTTATTCACACACATATCCGTTCTCGGCGACAAATTAATTTTGTCGTTCGATTAAAAAATGCCTTCCATAAATATTCATTTGCGGTTATTTATATGCAGTTTTAATAAACGGATATAGGTGGAGTAATTGCTGCAACGGCTTGCAGCTGTTTCGATACGTCTACATCTATTTGGTCAACGAGAACCTATAATTATTAAATAATAACTTCATATAATGCTGCATTAATCACAACTTCTATTCGTTCTATTAGATCTACGGGTGCTGTATACGTATTAAGTTGTTTGTAGGGAATATCATGGGTTATCGATTGATTGCGAGGCTCGATTTCGATGCCGTATATTTATTTACCTAAATAATCGAACTAATTCTTTGATCTATTGGTCTATTTTGTCGGTCCAACATTGCTATCGGCTGTGTGTTTACACGCATTTTACATCGTAGTGTACATTGTGAGCTGCAAAATTAAAGCCTCTCCAATCGCAATGACCCGGACATATTTTCAGCGTCAAGTACCTATCTATAGAGCGCAGAATCATATCTGTTTTTCGGATTACTTTTTGATGACCAATACACGCGGGGTTTTTCAACTTTTTATAGGAATAATGAATGAACTCTAGTCTTGGGCAATTTTAAAGCGACCCTGGCAGAATCCAAACCTGCCCCACGTTACAATTTTTTGAAAATATCTTATATGTATATACTGGAAAGGGATTTATATAGTCCGTCTAGAAAGTATCCAGAAAACAAAAAGCACAGCTATAATTTTACGGTATATATTTTTATTACTTGAATAATAAAAGCACAACAAATAATTCATCTCATTTACTAATAAAATCTCCATTTAACTGTAAACACTTAACCAAACGTTCAGGTAATCCCGAAACGAGGTCAACGCTATACTTTTCGGTGATAGTGGTCCAGGCTTGTAAAACTGACCGAATCAAATCTTCTTTATTTCGTGGTGCTGCTCGTTCTACTTCAATCTTCTTTAGTCCCCATATGTTTTCGATGGAACTAAGATCTGGGGAAGCTGCTGGCCATGGAATTGTTGCCAAGTATTGTTCTAGCATCCAAGCTTTAGTGTAGGCAGAAGTGTGGCATCTTGCATTATCCTGTTGAAAACACCACCCTTCGGGATATAAAGCACGTGTCGTTTCAACAAGAAAGCCATTAAGAATTTCACAATACTTTGCACTATTAACGGTGCCATCAATTATACAGAGAGGTGTAGCGCCACGCTGAGAGATTGCTCCCCAAACCATTATTTTTGTGGGAAATTTGGAAAGTTGAACGATATTCTCTTGATAGGATTTTTAAATAATTTGCACCAAGCTGAAAACAACTTTCGTCAGATATAAAAACATTACTAAAATTATCGTCTCGAAACCGCTGGCAAAAATCTATTCTTCGTTGCTTTTGTAGAGGTGTCACTGCATTTGGATTTTTTTTTGGTTTCCTTGATAAGTAACCTTGTCTTCTCAGTGAAATGCGGACAGTTTCTGGACACACTCTTACTTGACGTTGATTTCCAAATCTGTTAGCCAGTTTTCGAAACCCTAGGCGCGGGTTTTGTCATTGTTTCCGCTAATCTTACGCGGTCTTCCAGAAACTGGTCCATGGCTCATATCTCTCCTATTTTTTATCCTCTTTATTTTCTCATATACTGCACTTTCTCCGAGTTCATTCAATTGCACTAATTTTTTAACGTTTTGAACACCTTTTCTATACAAATATTCCACCAACTTTCTTCTTTCTAGTTACGACATTATTTCACAAATATTAAGCTTGTTGATAATCAACAATTTTTGACAGCTGGTGTTATATGATTCTTGCCATGGCCTACAGTCGGCACAACCTACTTAATGCATTATTTTTGTCTTAGGATGTAACAAAAAAGAAATATATTAAAATTAAGAAAAACAATAAATTCCGGATACTTTCTAGACGGACTATATATTTAATTCAAAAAATAAGTTAGTAGAGGCAGAGAAAGTACATTAACAAGATGATACTTCAAAATATCATTTAACAAGATTTAACAGGTTTGGACAATTTGTTGGTAGCTACATGGCTGGTTTCAAATTAACGTATAGACGCTCAAGAAAGTGTTCTATAAGTTTAAGACCCAGAAACGGCCAGATTCGGTCACCGTTCACTGATTCCAAGGTTAACGAAGCAGCTTTGTAACGGAGGCAACTGCATTGATGGGACAATTACTAATACTCATAGATAAGTTGATAACCCATGTTTAGGGATGTTTTTGGTAGCTTCTACGATTGGTTACAGAGAAGTAATCCCCAAAATATCCTCCTTTTCCCGACCACCTGTAATAGCATTACCAATGATAAATAAATAAAATAGTCCTGCAGGTGTTCTCAATACGTCGGGAATGAAGAGAATGTTTGTTTCAGTTTCTGTAATAAAATTCTTTGTTTCTAAATCGTTTATATATCAGCTTCAGTTTCCTGTTACTACTGAACACGAAAACAACTCTAGTGATGAACGAAAAACATAAGAATCCATGCCTCGCAAAGTCAATTATGAGCAGTTTGGGGTTTTGCCGCAAAATTTGCCATTTGGCACCACAGTGCGCTCCAGTCTCACAATTGTACGTTCCAGATCACAGAGAAGAAAAAGGTCTTAAATCAAACAAATATATACCTTCTATCCAAATTATTTATTTAATTTAACAAAGGCTTATTTGAGTGAATGCATATTTTTTTAAGAACTGTTACGGTTTGAAGAACGATGCCGCGGTCGTCTGCTTCTGTGTATCTTTCTTGCGAAGAGGGAGGACCAATTGCCTTTGTTTAAATGTATAAAATAGTTGCTTATTTGCTTGGTAGCTCAGTATCTCTCGAAGTGAAACGTAGTTCGTACGTATAAAAAATGTATTAAAACAGTTCCCCTTATTATTACATAAATAAAACATAAAAAAATGTGAGGTTTCCCTCGTGTCAATATAAAAATTATGCATATGCCTTAGTATTATATACATCTTATAATGCAGTTTCTTTACTTGTATCTGCATATATTTTGGGCTTATTTCTATGTACTTTTGTATAAATAACAAACAATAGATATATTTGGCAAGGTTTATTTGTTTACTAAAATTCGCAACTTTCGTATTTATGTGTAAACGCACTTAATACGAGCGCGAGGCATTTTGCTACTTTAATGTGTCTTCAGTATCGCAACGTTTGTTTATATTAACAATATTTCGCAACATTTGGATATAGGAGCTCGAACGTCTGGCTTTACGGAGGCAGCAGCTAACATAGCCGAAGACGCCTACCTAGACGTTCTCGTGTTAGAATCTATACGCTATGTGCCTTGTATGTATACTCCTTGCTATTGCATCCTCATATAAGCTGAAAAATCACAAATCACCGATAGTGCGGGTCTGAGCGCTGCGTGACGCACAAGCGAAAGAGCGACGGAAAGCAGTCGCGGCAGTTCGTAACACTCATCCTCCAACGAGGTTTTGATACGCTAAATCTTTGCTTAATGCTTGAGTAAGGTGGTTCTCTGTTTAGCGTTCGTCATACATCGTGACTACTAATATTAGCGCTTGCTGAAGTTGCGATTATTTGATTTAATGGAATTTAATTTTGATTTATCTAGATTTTGCTTTGTATGCGTGTGATCTTGTTACAGAGATATAAGAAATAAAATAAATGAAATGATTTTACATAGTAAGGTTTATGGAATATTATAACAAGCCTTAACAAGAACAACAGATTGAATGTATTTAAATGTATTTGAATGTACAAACGTTTGCATTTGATTCAAGAAACTTGAAGAAAATCTGTAAGATATGAGATTCTCCGTTTTTTTTTTTGCGACCACGCAGATCTTTAGCGAGACCTTGATATCTATCACCTTATCGTAAAAGAAGAAGTAAATGGTATTTCAGATTGTTGGAGTTTATTTACAGGAATAAGAGCATCGCGTTACTACAAAATAGAGATTAATTTTCGGCATTATGCCTACATTGTTAAGAAAGGTGTTTTTTCAAAAGATTTTGCCTTTTTTTTAACATATTGTTACCCCATGTGCTCATATATGGTTGCTTTATTTTCTAGAAAGGAGAAAGCATCCGTCACGCTAATCAAAACACAAAAGCTATTTCTTTAACTTAAAAGATATATCTTTGCTGCCATTTAATATTACGATTTGCTTGACTGAACGCATATTTGTTTGAGTCAAGAACACTTTTTTCTTTATGTACGTAGTACAGAGTTCATTGGTTATTCCTCAACGCAATATCTGGCTCCTAATCGACTCAATGCAAGGTTTAATTGCTGCAACATGCGTACTGCTGCCCAAAAAGGATATTTTCGGTACTAGTCGGTGTACAACTAGCTAATCAAGCTCATTGTCCAGATGAGTACTTGCGTTACTTGTTAAACCCTCCTCATATGCAAAATGTACGAAGACATAGCCAACAATTCAGATATTTTAATTTTAAACTAGAAGTGTAGAATAGTAACAACAATTTTAAAGGTTTCGAGTCTCGTATTTGTAAAGGCAATACTAGAATGATAATTTGTTTGGCTCTAGATTCTACAGCACCACTTATGGTTATGAATGGCTCTCTAAACCTGGTTGCAAAGGATCTCAAATTGCTCTTTAACAGCGTTGATATTTTCGTTTAATTATATTCATGAGTGCGGTTTTTCCCGTTTATTATTTATTCACAAAAGAACTGATTTCCTTTCCAATCAGCCGATATAAACGTTAAAACATATCATAAGCATCTTCGTGCAAAATATGAATTAGCAGATTGGCACTTAAATTAAGTAAACCGCGAATGCCAACTCACTCGAAAAAAACGGACCCGTAAAAGGACGATTAATTAAAATTAAACGATTTCAATAAATCTTAACCGCTCGATAGCCGTACAAAATCAAGTCGATTAATTTATTAAATGAGATAAATTGATCATTTATACGAGTGCCCTCGTCAATAAAACGTTACTTAACTGTCGTACTTATCCATATTTATATGTTCCTAAGGACAACATATTTAACAATATAACAACCATAAACTACAATCGTTCTACCGTATCGTTGTATAATAAAAGTTTCTTATAAAATTTAGATGTATCCTTTACAAGTACACACGACCATATTTGTATGTATTGTATACGTCTATAAGCATACTATGTATATAGCGTCATATATGTATACAAGTGGGATGGAATGTATGGCTTCTGTTCTGAAGAGAATTCATCCGACATTCCAGTGACACATAGAGGCCTTTTGAACACCTGCATGAGTTCTGGTTTCATTTAGTTCTAATGTCGCATAACGTGCACCAATTTAGTTCGTTTTTATAATTCTTTTTACGTCCTATAGAAACGATTCCTTAAATAATCCATAAAATTAGTTACCTCTCATTAATGTAACAGCCACGCTTTCAAGTATCATTTGTATGAGTCATAGAAGTCGTCGGAATGTTTAACCGAATATTTCCAAGGTTGTTGCCGCCTTTCAGTACGGTCATTTGGTGGTGTAGCTATGACAAAGTTGAAGAATCAAAGGGGACGGAGGTATAATTAACCCTGTAATTTTTTAATTTAGGTTCAGGATTTAATATGCTAGACCTTTTTTTATATTTTTATTTAAAGAAACAAAATCACACGCACCCATGTTTCTCTCCTGCGTATGATGTGCAAAACGGCCCACAACTTCCCACCCTCGCCAAAACATAAGAAACGCTGAATTTTATATTTTTAATCTATTGGCTAACACATTGACTTTAACGTTTTTTTTAAGTTAAAATTTTTTGTTCTAGTTAGGTCCTAGCTATACTTTCTTTATATAACATCTCTTCATCCTGCCGACAAAAAGCTAAAAATAACCGATATCTCGATCATTTATTATATTATGATTTATTTGAGACTTTTCATTTGTGGCAAAAACGATTCATATAAAATAAGGAAAAGCAGTATAGCTGCCACAAATGAACAGCCAAGTCCATTTGTCTCAAATGAACGTTAGCGTTAGAAGTAAATAAAGCAGTTTAATCGAATTAAACGTACCAAGTTATTCGTTAGAAACGTAATTTGCAGGTGAACTACTCCAATTGACCTGAAATGTTAAATAAACACTAAAACTGTTTTCAACAAATGAATCGAAAAGAGGACGTTAAATCAAAAGTCCACAGTTGAATATTAACTTGGTTGATAACATGCGCGGGTGTTGAGCGATCGATGATGGAATCTGTATAAACATATTCCATATTTGAAGGCATGTAACTTGCTTTATTTACCTTATTTCTCCTTTGTGTAAATATTCGTTCGCAAATAGTTCTTAACACAATCTCTACTGTTGGTTGCGCCTAATGTTACATAAAATTACCATCTTTGCGTCAAAAGCTAACGGCCAACGTTTCTCAAGACAGCCAATACTCTTATGCCCGTGTGCTCGAGATTCTACTTCTGTTCAAACGCTAGTGGTCGACTGGTTTGCGTTTTATGCACTTTAGGCATATATCGCTGCTTAAGGTGGCAAAAAGCCGATCTTGGCAGTAAGGTGGCACTTGGGTTAGTTTGAACTGTTCGTCAAATAAAAATAGATTTTACGAAATGAAAGAATTTGAAGAAATTTGAATAATAATAATCTTTATTTGGTACAAGTATCCACATGGATAACGAAATTGGTCAAAGAAAGGAATAATAACCTAGTAGAGGAAAATTGTTAAGAACATATATATACGTGATGTACAATATTCCAAGGAGTTTTCTAACCGAAGACAATTTCCTTAACGTTATTGTAGTTTCAAGCGTCTCTGGTTATATAGATTGCACACACATAAAAATGGCAAGTCCTGGCCTTTCAGGCCCAAGCAGAGAAATATTAGATACTAAATATCCAGGTTCAAATCATAACAATGGCGACTGGCAACTATCTGCTAGCGATGAGATCGCGTCTGCCGGCAGATAATCGTGTCTGCCGGGATGTTCGTTACCCAGAAATCTGGGATTGAGTCAAATTACGACGACTAGCTCCAGGCCTTAGGTAAGGGGTTCCTGGCATTACGATGAACCAAAGAATTCCTCAACCGGCCAGGATACGATCGGTGCAGCAAGCTACCTTCTCCTCAATGTATAGTTGCCCCCAGCACGCCCGTTACTTAGTGAAGCAGAGATTAGGTAATCAAGTTGCGGAGTTATATCGATAAACGACGTAAGGTAAACGTTTATCCAATTTTTTACCCCCGTTTATTTAGGGGACAGTCGAGTCAATTGCATCTTTTAAAGCATTTACTAATTCTATAATGAGATAACAGTCTATAAAATCAATTAATTGATTCATTCTTTTCGGAAGAAGTGTGCTTACATTCCAGGCAAAGCGAGAATAAACTTGGACAATTTATGGTTTCGACGGAGTTATATCTCGCGAATAAGGCATAGATGTTCGGAACAGATAGACGGAATAGGTAATGCGACGAATGCGTGTCAGGAATGTTGGCTGTAACTACTTTTTAACGAGACATTATGCAGAAAATGGTCCGTTTCTGCCCTTCTACGTCTTTGTATGTAGATATAAACTCATGATTTGTTTGTGATGGCGTTAGCTAATAAAATCTCACCAGCAGTAAAAACAGTTTGTCACACTTGTCTACTGACTTTGGTAATACGCGGCCTATTCTTGGCGAACTTTTTTATGGCTTATATTGAAGTTGTAGAAAGTGTTCGTAGTTCTACCCTCCATATAGTTGAACTCATATGTACCAATTATCCGGTTATATACGTACATTTACAACGCATTTATCCCGCTTTGTTACAATAAATGATTTTGGGTTGTTGTTTTAGCTTTTAGTAAGTGACTCGGATCTACGCCCACTTTTACCTCAAACGCCAGCTAGTGTTGGTTTTCAAAGATCGCTTTCTTTCGAATGTAGGTTCTTAAATTTAGGAAATTTGGTTCTATAAATAAATACGTAAGAAGCCAATCGTTGGTTTGCAATGCTATCAGATCTAACCAGTATCAATTAGCTAAATTGCTGTTGACTTGATACCGAGCAAAATATTTTAGTAAACTTATGTCTGGAAATAAGTTGTTTTCGAGATAAAAAGAGCTATACTGAATGTTATACCTTCAGTGGCGCGCAGGATAAATGACGAAACAAAGATGTACATGTACAAAGTCATGTTCGGGGTCTTCTATTAACACCAATGATAACGCTCAGAATTGCAGCCTTAGCTTTTGTAAAGTGCTAAATTAGCAAATAATGCCCTAATGGCTTGATCAAACACCACTTCGTCTACGAAGGCGATGAATTGGTAGCAATAGACTTACCTCCACGATTATCATACTTAACACATGGATTTCTATGAGAGGAGATTCATGAAGGGACACGTTTACACGACCACGTCAACGCACATAATTAATTCGTGAAGTTGGGGAAAATTGGGAAATAATTTGTAGATACTGAATATGTGCGGTATAAGATGATGGACATACTGACAATTTTTTGTGAATATTATTTGCTGTGTGCTCAATAAGTAGAAATGATTCCTGGTGATTTTCATCTTACCTTCGTACTGCGCTTGCACGTTATCTGTATGTAGGTAGCTACATACACATACTTACGCCTTGACAGAATATCGAGTACAAGTAAGGCCATTAAGAGTTAGAACAACGAACTTAATCTGCTACGAAACAGCATCAAATAACATAACCGTAACAGCACTATCCATACGTATTTACGTGCGGCTGTACGTACAGCACTTCGCAGCTTAAACTCACGTTCTGATAGCGCACGGATCTAACAAATTACCGAAACTGCAGCGCATTGGCGTACACCTGATTAGCCGCAGAGTAAGGAAACAAGTTGGCGGCATAACTAAATTTCAACCGAGACGAGTGTGCTTGAAAACGGGAGAAGTTCGCCGTTCGTTGGACAAGTTTGATCTTGAACGTTCGTTACATGTCTGTACGCCTAAGTAAGACGTAACTGCGGAAATTCAACATAAAGGCAACGAAAAGACGACGACGACGAAGTCGAGGACTTTACGGGATTAAAGGTTTTCGATATTCTGTGGTTATACTGGAAGCGTACATTTGTCGAAGTTGGTTCAAACGTTGTCAATCTATCTAAGTATCGGCACACAGTACGAGCAGTAAACGCTAATACTTTCCGAAGATTCCGCCCACCTTCTCAAACTATTTTTTTTTCAGCGAACTCTTTAACCAGAAAATTTATTAACCAGAGGTGATTACTGATAAAAATAAAAGAAGAGCTAAATAAACGCTTTTTAGCAGTTGTTTTGTCATTTGGTGATGAAGCTTTATTATGATTTGAAAAAGGGTCTAAGTGCTTATAAATGCAAGAAAAGTTTGGATTCAACGTTTAATGGCAGGATACTTCATTTGGCTAAAATTTCCAGAAAATACATAGACTTTAACCAAAAAAGGGGTGCTGCTGATAAGAAGTTAAGTACAGAGAACAAAAGAACCACGTATGCTGTAATGGGGTACCAACTGAAGATTGGATCCTTAGCCGTTGAGATAATCATACACGATTATCTACATTTAAAGAAAGTTATCAGTCGTTTTGTGGCACATCAGCTCTTTGACTTTCCAAAAACCAAAAGGTGTGAGAATTTGTTATGAAACTTTTTCAAAGGTTTTGAGGAAGAAACCTATATTATTGAAATTGTCCATAAAAATGAAGAAACACCAAGAATGACAAAGAAGCAGCGAGCTATGAAAAAAATTATGTATGCGATGTACTTTAAAACTACAGGCATAATGTGTGCAATTAAATAGTTGCAGCCAAATGGTACACCGAAAAATGTTTATCTGAGGTGTTCAGTGGTGTTTGTGGAGGTGCTATTACATTGCATCACACAAACGCATCGTCCTATGATCCAATATTTGACTGAAGAAAGATAAATGTGGAAGAACATCCACCGTACTCACTTGATATGGTAATGTGTGACTTTTGCTTGTTTTATAGGCTTAAGAAAGAGTTGCGCAGTACGAGATTTTAAAAAGTGGAAGAATGGTCGAATGTATTATTGCCGAAGGAAATTACGTACTTAAAATGAGGAATGCTATCACCTTGGCTCTCTTATCTCGTCATAACAAGGATTTGACAAAACTTGTTTTAAAGATAAAATCAGAACGGTTTTCGTGTTAATTAGTAACTTTTGATTAACAAAGCTGTGAGGCGCATAATTTAAACGAAAATGTATCATTACATAGCTTCTCTAACCGCGCAAAGAACTACATTTTTGATTAATTAAAATTTGACGAAAAAAAGCGACCATTAACTAGATGACACGGACGTCTGCTGATCGTGTTTTTCTTTTCCTCTTACCTACTCCATCCTCCTTTTAAACTCCCAACAAACCTTTCAACAAAATTTTGTCCTAATCATTTCATTCCAAACATAATAATTTCAAACATTAAAATTCTTTTAATTTTCAACGTTTAAAAATTTATATTGCTGACGATAATGAGGTTACTGTTGTCCTGTTGACCCGAAGATAGCATTTTTGTTATTATATATACATTTTGTATTATTTCATATTTGCTTTAGTTTAAATTCAGCGGATACTGAATTATACAGGCCACGCGGCTCTAATTCATCAAATTCATTAAGAATATACCATAACCTTTACCATATCCCAAAAGACAACGTATTATGTCGCCGTCTCCGCAGCTTAATAATAACTTCATTCGGCAACCTGTGCATGTTAATTCTTTTCCTACTTACATGAAGAACACTACGAAATAAGTTAAGCACGAAAAGCCGTGGATACCGACTTTTTTAATGTTCAACATTCAAAAATCATTTAAAAATTTCTCACTAATTATAAGAGCAATGGCCGTCGATCGTAGTCAAGCGAAGCCTTTTTAGAATTATTACAAGTACCTACAACGTACCTAACATGATTTCATCATGGCGCTCCTACTGCATACTAATCAATACATTAGTACGATACAGTATATCATAGTTGTATTCCATGATTGATACGATAATACATAATGCGTCGTTATAACGGTATTAGTAAGCACATACTTAATGAAGGAACGGCAGCAACGTTGTACGGTCGACAACATTTCAAAGCGAAGAGGATATTTTATTAGGGAAGTTCAACAAAGTGCATTAAATCAGAGAACAAGGTCGCTTTCAGTTTTGCGGGACGTCGGTCTGTCGTAAAGCAAAAATCCCTCGAACTGTTATATGCTTGAGAAGACGCTGGCTTTTGTTAGCTACGTCAATTTAAAATCTGCTTCATGACGAGAGTGTCTATTCATTATCCTCATCCTTTCTGTTTGCTACGCAAATCCGCGCTCTAAAATATTTAAATAAAATCGGAAGCCAAGATTCCGCTTTGCATCGTAAGTAATATAATCTGGATCGTTGGTTTACTTCAAGAGATATACTTCTTTTATTTCTTTTATTCTTTGCTTGTGGGTTGAAATATGAAATGTATGAAAAAGTAATTCTTAGTTGGGTTTTATTAAAACAGTGCTTTCTCAAGACTTATTGGTGTTTTCCTTTTCTAATTGCATGAATGGTTTACTACAGCTTTTTACAATTCAATAACTCGCGGAATCGTAGTGTTGTGTGTTCTTAAAATAATTTTTAAAAATACCAGGTTATTTAAATTGTAGCATGCAGATCTAATCTGAAGTCTCCTTGAAAATCATTGGAAGAAAGGTATTTCCTTTGAGATTAATGTTTTAGTCTTTCATGGAAAGCCCTTTGATAAATCCTCTAGGAACTGCATACCAGTAGACTAGAAGTAATCGTCATAATTTCTTGAGTTGAGAGGCTTTATGCTCAAACGTGTTCACAGTGAGTTGTGTCATAGATACAAATGGACGTTAATACTAAATTAATTACAAAGCTTCCCTACATATTCAATAGCAAAAACGTGGCAAAACATTTCTCTTTAGGAACAAGAATTTCTTGAAGTTGACGAACGTCTTGTGGTAATGACCCAACGGGATGTATAAGCTTTTTAAAGCTTGTCATAACTTCAGGAGCTTTTGTGTGTGAAGTGTTCCGTGACTTTGTTACAATAATGGCACGCAAAAACTGGTTCTTCGTCTAACTTTGTTAAAAGACTTCCTACTTACCATGTGTACAAGCATGTGATGCGGATGTTTTTTCTAAAGAAGCACGCTAAATTCCGAAGAATAATAAAAAGTGCTTTATTCAAAGTATGCTCCATCGCTTGTTATACATTTTTCCCATCTTTCGGGCAATTTGTGAACACCGCGCCAGTAAAGATCTTCCCCTTCGTACGAACCAAAGCGCTGCTCAGCAAGTGCGTGACCCATCGATGCGAACAAGTGGCAATCGGAAGGAGCCGAGTCTGGTGAGTAAGCCGCATGGGGTAGAACTACCCAGCTGAGTGCTTCCAACGTGTCGCGCACCGGTTTTGACGTATGTGATGGAGCATTGCTATGAAGAAAAATGACTTTGTCTCTTTCGGTATTCTGGCCTTTTTTTAAGCAGCAAAAGGTGCAAATCGGTCAATTGTTGCCAGTAACGTTTAGTATCAACCGTTTCCCCAGGTTTTAGCAACTTATAATAGACCACGCCCCTCTGGTCCCACCAAACACATAACGTCGTCTTTCTGCCAAAGCGATTCGGTCTTGCGGTCGACGTTGATGGTGCGCCTGGGTCTACCCATGATTTTTTGCACTTGGGATTCTCAAAATAACTACACGATGCAAAAACGACTTCCTTTTGTACCGAGCTAGCAACATGTCACATGTGTTTTTGCGCTTTTCCATTTGCCTGTCGTTCACCGGTCTTCTGAATCTTTCCCATCTCCCGTAGCCGATTGGAAACAGTTTGTTGACTAACGCCCAAACTATTTGGTTAAAGTCTTCGTCTTTTGTATTCCCGAGTAATTTCAATTGTTTGTTCACATGTTCCTGTAAAATACTGCTACTGGTGACTTGCGAGTGTACTGGACCCACTAAGAAAATTTACTTATTATGAATTATTTGATCCTAGCACACAACGACTAACTCTACCCAGTCAGACGCAGGTCCTCCTACCACGATCACCGAGCCTTTAATTTAATTAAATCAATTTATTAAAACTCCTGTTTCTTAGGATTGATTCAGGAAGTTGTAAAACTTCAAACGTTGCGAAACAGATGTAAATTTTAGATTTAATAAAACTCTAAACTTTCTTAAATTGTTTAATTTCGACGTTAAGGCAGGCATATTTAAGTTAAGTTAAGGCATAATTAAATTATCGTTTGTCACTGAGAAATTCACTTCACAAACAGCACTTGTACAACTTAATTTTTTTCTATCCTGACCTTATCGTCTAGAGTGTGATCCTTTTCTCTAAGTAAACTAATATTCGTTGAACAAACTCATTTTTGGATTTGTACCATCCTTTATACAGCTATCCACAACTCCATACTTAATTACTAATTAGTGAATACCTCTGCAAGGATAATTTTGCCGATGATTGTACTTTCGTTGCTCTTCACTATGAAGATT
Source organism: Marronus borbonicus (assembly GCA_902655005.2). Lineage (NCBI taxonomy): Eukaryota > Metazoa > Arthropoda > Insecta > Coleoptera > Scarabaeidae > Marronus > Marronus borbonicus. The sequence continues at coordinate 6,491,581 of LR737394.1, read as the reverse complement.
TCTCACTAGAATCTATCCAAGTCCTTTTTCTCTAATTTAATTTTGATTGCTTCCGCTTCTCTACAATATGGTTGGAGTATATCAGTCACTTGATTTGAAGTAAATTTAATTCTCAAAGAAATTTTATATAATTTATGCGGACGAATTCATGAACTTTTCAAAATGTTTAGTTGCAAATTGAATAAACGATATGAAATCGCAAATTCTGAGCGCAAACTATGTCAAATGACCTAATACCGATCTTAGGAAAAGTATTTGTTACAATGTAAAATGTTTTCCCAGACGACGTTCATTTATAAGAGGTAGTACTGCTGTGAAATGAACCCCTTTTCATACTCGTAATAAATCTATGCTTACTTTGGGATATTTTTAACTTTTATGACGCACTTCGGCTTCACGTAGCTACCATAGAAGAGACAGGGATTAATAAAAAAAAAACAGCCCAGTCAAGACGAGCCAAGTATATTACCCGTACAGTACAAACAATCTCTTCAAATTTCCCTCCCATCAACTTGCTGCTCCTTTATTATAAGTTTTAGTGTCCTAATGATGACAGCACTGAAATTTTAAAAGGTTATTTCCGTTTTTATAACTCGAGTCTCATTCGAGATAAGAAAATGGAAGCATTTAATAGTTTACGGGTATCAATCATCTATATGGAACAACCTCTCTTTAAGTTTCGTTCACTTTGTTCTGTCCTTATCTCGTCACCTCCTTACTCTTCCTTCTTCCCAGCTTACTACTTAGTTGTTCGTTTCTTTCGTCGGTAGTCAGTTTAGTGGGAAGACAAAAGATTCAGTTTTATTATCCGACGTAAAAAATTTTAGATTAAATTTATGTTTATTAGTTTACGTCCTTAATCCCAGCTTAATGTTCCGCCCGTCCTATTGAGCAAAATGGCAATATCGATAATTAAAGGCTGAATTATTACCGTTGCGAGAATATTTTTTACCGTTATTTATTGCTTTAGAAGTTTTAGTACATTACAGCGGAGACGGAAGAGTTTGTTCGAGTTAACCCAAATTCGCTGGGAGAAAAGAACTTCGTTTTTAAGTGGAACTTCAATTAAATGGAAAAGGGCTTTTTGGTATTTTAACGAAATTGCTAATTAAATTTATCATTCCCTGCAATCAATAATTACAGAAGCAGGTTACCTACCCAACTGCTTCTTTCGCTTGTTAATTAATTTTGTATATTGCATTTTATTTGAGAAGAACTCCCAAAAAGTGATTTATGAAATCTAGCTAAATTACTGAAGACGAAGTAAATCGGTATTCACTTTTCTTCATTCTTAACGAGATCCAGTGTTACACAGAGTTATTTTCAAACACTCAGTTATACTTAACTAGAACGTTCGAAATATTTTGTCTTTATTTTCCTTGTTTTCGATATCTTTGCAAAAAGAGTCCTTAGTTAATAAAAACTTCATCGTTAGAAGAAGAAACTCCTCATATTCCATTATTCTTAACTCTGAAACAATAACACAAATTTCATTCATTGTCATCTAACACCAGGATCTCACAGCAGTATAAGATCCTGGTTTGCCCTCAGCTCCCTACCATCTTCTTATGTCATTATAGGTGGGGTTTCTGTGTATAGCACCTATCTGGGTGTGCTAGCCTCGAAGTCGAAGAGTGCTACCCTCGCAGATTC